>JBBMEG010015497.1:0-23897 GCA_037832605.1 Cyclanthera cordifolia
CATTCAACTTCTACTTACATTAACTTTCAAACAAATAATTAATTATTGAACGGTAACTAATATTAATCTTTAAACAAGTATCTAATTATCATTAATTTCTCCATTTCTCTCCCCTCTAATTTTTTTTTTACCAAAACTAAACACACAAAAAAGGAAAAGAAACGGAAGAAACAAAAGAAAACAAATAATGGACACTTGAAAGTTAGTGCATTATGATACCAACTTGCCAATTGAGATATCAATTCACGTCCAAAGGCTTCACGTGATGGAGATCTTCTCTTGAACTTCATCCGCTTCATTTCCATAATAAATCAGATAAATTATAAATGTAATATGAACAAAGTTAAAGTTTAATCTTGTGATTTAAAATTTTAATTTTAATTTTTATGATGGGAAGAAATTTACAATTTAATCTAATATGATATGACATATTAAAATTTAGTCTTTAAAATTAATAAAATTTAAAAATAGTCTATGCATTCATAATTGTTGGTGAATAAAATAAATAGAAATTAAATAAAAAATAGAACAACTTAATTATTTGTCTAATGATGAAAAAGTGAGATAAATAACCAACTTAAACAAAAAAAAATACTATTCATACATCAAAAATTACATCTCAGTGTTTAATTCACCTACAATTTACGAATAATATTGACTCACTGAAACCAAATTCCTTTTTTTTTATAACTAAAAAGACTAAATTCTATATCTCTCCTAACCAAAGAAACTAAGGATCAGATTTTTTTTTTTTATCATAGCACTAAACAACAACTTTTTTTTAATTTATAATTTACCCATAGTTTGAGTAAACTTTTTTTTAACAATTAACTTTAAAAAGTACAATATTGAAAAAGGAAAACAAAAAAGAAAAGAAAAAACTATTTCGAACCTCTACAGTTACCCCTTGCTGCTACAAACACTTCCTTTGTAGTTATTTAAAAATTATTTCTAATAAAGTTGACTACAAATATCAGAAAAAAGAAGGCTGCATTTCCCATGAATTGGCAAATTGGCAAATTGGCAAAAAAGAGAGCATCAGTGACTGGAAACATCCAACGAGTGAAGTTATAATTAGAGTGTCTACAGGTTAATGTCGTAAGCAGGTATGGAACATGGATCTTAGGGAAAGCATATCCTCGAACCCAATGGTAAATTATTCAAAACCATAACCACTCAATCAAGCAGAAAATTTTACTTTGTTTCCCAATGGAGAATTCTATCTTTGGAGTCACTTACACTTCTAACTGCTCGAGCTCAAGCGCAAAAAATCCTAACAAGCTATACATTACAACGAGACGAAGGCAGAATTAAAGAACATCGCAACCAGAGGGTCGTTATGATGGCCATAGTCATCCAAAAAATAACTGCTTATAACCTTTCAAGCATCGAATGAAAATCCCAACAAAGGCAGGAGACAAATCATCTCCACAGTATGAAAATATCTGTGCTACAGTATCTCATCCAAAAGGTAGAGAAAAAAATGTGAATAAAAGAGTAAGAGCCTGCAGATTTGTAATACTCCAAAGTCATCCCTAATATCAAGTGATTGATAACTTACAAACCGGGCACGAAGTTCGCCTCTGTAGCCATGGATCAATGCACTGAAACAGAAAACAGAAAGAGAAGCGGTCAGTGATTATGGCCTGAAAAAGAGAACGCCACAACAATATTAAACATGCATACATCTTTATGAAATTTGTGAAAGCATGGTAGATGGCGAATGACATCTCCAGTGGCTGGCGTATCGAGACAAATCGCACAAGCTTCTTCCATGTCAGTCTGAGGAAGACAGAAAACAAATGGTCAAAAGCAGATAAACCAGCAGATTTGGTTGTTGACAGATTAGAGTTGTGGGGAAACGAACTCATGGCTCTTTTAATCATGGGCAGTAATAATTTAGATTGAACTATTGCTCTTGTTTGGTTTCCAGAGAATTGAGTGATGGTCAACAAAAGAAAAATACAATTTAAAACAGGTTGCAGAACAACCTACCTGTAACGTAGATTGTGGCAAACGATCAATCCGGTTGGTTGATGCACCAGCATGGCGGTGATTGTTCTCGTCAAGGGATAGCAACATTTCATAATCATTCCTGCCGGATATAATTAAGAAAAGAAACATCATAAATCTAAAACAACTGGTCAAAGGGGTCTATCTTGATTTCAAGATGCTGCAAACATAAACATCCAATGCCAAGTAGTTGTTGTTTTTAAAAACTCAACCTCTAGAATAGACCCTATTCAAGTCAGATCGCGCCAATAGGCCATCTAGCCTACGGTCACACCCTAAAGAGCATCTGAAACAGGACAAAATGTAGTTACCTTTCTCTACTGTGCATTGAAAACGAGGTTGGAGGCCATACTAACTAAATTATGCTCGTGTCCCCCACGGGAGGCTTTGTGCACCACATGTTATTTTTACTAATTCCATCACTTGGTTGATATAATTAAATTTATTTCAATCCATAAGACTTAAGCTTTTGGGTTGATTAGTGGATTAACATAATTCAAAATGATATTAGAGCAAGATATCTTGAGTTCGAGTATTTGTCAAGTCATTTCATCCAATTGAAGACATTTATCAAATTTTTATGTCCACAAAAGGGGAGTATTGGTTGATATAATTAAATTTTTCACAACCGATGAGCTTAAACTTTTGGATTGATTAGTGGATTAACATAATTCAATGCCATCAAAGAGATTAATCCCACAAATTAGAAAAATATCTTGAAGTCCAGACACCTCAAACCCTTACCACTACATAGCACTTGGGTGGCTAGTACTAAGAGAATGATAAGTTACTACGTGAAAATAAGAAAAGAATAAAAGGGCATAGAGAAAAAAAAAACAGCCCAAACAAACACGAGACACCAAACACGGACCCCAGAGATCACAATAAATGAGTTGTATTGTTTGAAAGCTTTAAGGGCTGCACTCCTGGTTTTTAAAGGAAATATATGGGTAAACCGACTGAAACAATCAACAAAACTAATATAATAATAGTACCCAGTTGTAGAGGTAATGGATGACGGACGAGATCACAATAAATGAGTTCTTATGGTTCAATAGCTTGAAAGATAGATGAATGAAAAGGTAAAGCATGAAATTTCTCAAACTGACAAGACTCACAGAACTCTTTATTGAATTTGGAGAAAAGACATAACAAGACTTCAAAACATTAGAGACGACTCTATTAGACACATGCCCCAAACGACGATGTCATCCTGTCTTAGGCACCTTACATGTTGTGGAAATAGAACTAACAGAAGCATAAGCAACAAGACTTAAAGACAACAAAAAAAAGAAAGCAACACAGTGGACTTAGCAAGACAGGCTTTTGAATCGAAGGGAGTCCCAGACGCACAACCACGAGAGGTAGATGTAGGTAGAATGAGCTTGTATAATCCATCTCTAAGAACCTTGGGCATTAGAACTTTAAGCGTACCTCTTTCCTTTGCAAGACAAAAAGTAAGGCGACATTCAACATAGATAATGTTATCCGTTGTTAGTTGAGAGATACTAATAAAATTTTGCTTAATCTGAGAGATATGAAGCACATTATTTAAACGAAAAGAAGTACCAGAAGGGCAGTGAACTAAAACAAATTCGATTTTCTCTCTTATTTACAGTATGCTCAATATTCAGACGAGTATCATCACCTATTACAAAAGATTCCTTGCTATTATAGTCATTTTGGATACTGAGATTGCCAACATCAGCTATAATGTGACTAGTTGCTTCAGAGTCAGCACACAATGAGGATCATTCACAATTCAGGTGTAGCAATGTCGGCAAAGTTATCGGAGGTAGATTTTCGAATGGTACTGCTACTCATTCCATTGGGATTATTAAACTCCTTATCAAATCTTTGATAACGATATGGTGAGGCATGTCCATCTCGGTTACAAAGCTGACAGTGATATTTAGAAACAAGAGGAGAAGATGAAGCATTAGTTGTAATCGAGACAGTATTTGGTTTACCTCGACCTCTGCTACGAAAACCACAACAACCTCTGGAGTAGTTGTCACAGCCACTCCAACCTCCATTCCCACGGCCACGGCCAAGAAAACTCCCATGAAATCTGGTCTGTCAGTTGTTATTATAGGAGCCTTAACAATTATAACCATAGTTGGCAGAAGGCTCAGTCAGATAAACAGATGCAGGGGAGGGACTATAATGATTTAACGTTCCCTCAATGTAATCAAAATAGTGTGGAGATCAGGCCATGAGTCCAGCTCTAGGCTCTCAATGATACAGATAATAGGAATGCAGTCAGCATCGAGGCCACCAAGAACATAAAAAATTAGATCAGTGGTAGGTACAGGAGCTCCAGCCAGTTTTAAGCTCTCAGCTATCTGATTCTGACAAGAGAGATGCTAAGGCTTTTTGTCGTACCTTTCTTCGTGTTTTGAAGTATGCCACAAAGCTAATTGATCCGAGCCTTGCTCGTTGCACCATAAAACATTTCTAGAGTTTTCCATACTACACTCAATGTTGCAAGATTCACAACATCTGCTGCAATACTTGAAGTCATAGACCCAAAGAGCCTGGTCGATGGTTATCCATTCTAGAAGAAAGAGATTAGGGATTTGGACAAAAATACTTGATTCATTTGTCGACTCAACACGTTCAGCTGAACTTTCCTTGGTACCAAGAACAAAACCATCAACTCTTTAACCTCTAAGAATAGTAAGGACCATCTCCCTCCACAATAGATGGTGTTGAATTATGTTAAATCACCAAGCAATCTAAAAGATTAAGCTTGTATTGTAGGTTGGAGTAATTTAACTATATTAACCAACACTCCCCCTCTCTTGTGAGCTTAGAAATTTGAGAAATGCCCTACAAGCGGAATTATATTTGAAATGGGGAGGAAATGACTTGATAGAGACTTGAACTCAAGACCTCTTGCTCTGATACCATGTTGAATTATGAATCAATCTAAAAGTTTGCCAGTAGGTTGGAGTAAATTAATAATATTAACCAATCAATAGTTTTTGTCATCTAACTTCACGGCGAGGACTATGCTAAGAGAGTGGCCGAAGGATGAATTCACAAGAATTGCAGTAGTGACCATAACTCCACTGGAAATCTCCATAATGCTGCTGCTAGAAGACGATTGACTACTCTATGGCTCTGTTACCAACTTATTCATACAAGAGGGAGCTCAAGAAAGAAGACGAAAATACAGAGATGTACCAGAAGATGCGCAACAAAATTATTCCCGCAAATAGGCAGTTAAATAGAAAAGGTACAGCCAGGGCAATTGCCTAAAACATAATGCGAGCAGAACACGTATACAATATCGAGTAGAATATACAATAGCTAATACGACATCGTTTAAAAGAAGAGGAAAGAATAAATATCCATGGTAAAAGGCATCGTTTAACCGTTCTTCCTAATAGTCACCCACCTTTATAAAATTCTACATGGTTCAGACATGACCTTTCACCTTTTTCCTATTTAAGGATATCAGCTAACCATTTATATAGTTTTATTCCTTGGCAAACCCTGACAAAGTGCTTTAAGTTTTAGTCTCTCTTTCTACACCTAATTTATCACTTCATGACTATAAAAAAAATTTCGTAAGTTTTAGTCTCTCTCGTTCTTACACCTTCCATATCTCCAACTGCAGCCTCAAGAGCTTCGAATCATTAAGTCTCTGAATTCATGGTAGGTTACCAACGTTTAGATATGGTAAAGGATAAACTATCTCGTTACAAACAACAGTTGGCAAGACACAGTCATCATACCATCAACAATCTATTAATAGTACCAAAAAAAAAGTTTCCAGTCTCAAGCCAAGCGTACTATTCAATCAACTGAAACAAGTATAATTTGTCAATCCTCTCCATACTATTCTATATATCTAAAAACGTGCTCAAAAGATCATATCACTACAATTATGCAACAAAATTTCAAATTCGAAGAAGCCAAGTTATAATTATCATTTTTCAAATATAGTGAAATCTTACTCGGTAAAATCACGTTGGGTGTGGAAGATGTCCCTATTCGTTCTCACATCTTCCATATCTCCAACTACAGCCTCAAGAGCTTCCAATACATCAAGTCTCTGTATTTCAAGGCAAGTTACCGGCCTTTAGATATGGTAAGGAGTAAACTATCTCATTGCAAACAACCGTCAGCAAGATACAGTCATCAAAACCATCAACAATCTATTTATTGCATATATGGAAAAAAAAATGGTTGATTAATAAGAAAAGAGTAGCTGGTTAACCTAGCCCAACAAAGATTATAGTAATTACCATATCTAAATCCATGTGCATAGGAAAATTAACATTCCTTTGCCTAGTTGACACTCTATGAGAGCCACCAAAAAATTCATTTCTCAAACGTGCCATTCGTGCCGAGTGGGTTACTCGAGTTCGCGTTCTATTAGAAGAACTTTGTGAAAATTGAGATCGAGTGCGTCTATTAGCCTGTGCTACCAATGATCCTCTCTGACTCTGAACAAAAGAACCAATAATCTTTTAGATAGCAGATGGATAAAGGAAGCGTCGAAAATAAGAAAACATGATTGAACAGTACAAGTCAAAGAATGTTTTTTACCACACTTATTGTATATTAAAAAAAAACATTAATAAAAAGAGATCAATTTTTTTTTTAGGAAAACATACTAGCTATCTTTCCACCAATCCTAGGAAGAATATGCATTTAGGAAAATATTTGATATAACTCGAATCAAATCTCCAATGATACTCCAAGTTTCCAACCCCCCGAGTCCCTCAAGTTGTTTAGTAACTTTGTAGATTAACGATGGTGGGGGAAGCTGTTGAATTATGTAAATCACCAATCAACCTAAAAGCTTAAGCTGATAAGTTGGAGTAAATTTAATTAAATCAACTAACACTCCCCCTCACTTGTGGGTCTTAGAAATTTGATAAATGCCCTACAAGTGGAATTAATTTTAAAATGGGAGAAATTGACACGACAGGGGTTTGAACTCAAGACCTTCTACTCTAATATCACGTTGAATTATGTAAATCACCAATCAACCTAAAAGGTTAAGCCGATAGGTTAGGGTAAAATTAATTATATCAACTAACAGAAGCATCGGTGATCGGTGATCTTAGTAAACATAAGCAATCATAACTTTTTGGGAAAAAATATGGAGGGGAGAGAATTCCACTAGCATAGGTCATTACATATTCAGAAATGAATCAGTAAACATAATCCTTGTGGTATCAAATTCATGAAATTCAGACGACAAAGTTTCCAAAGACCAAAAATGTTACAATAGAAAGAAGAAACAAGGGGCAGATAAAGAATATAATACATTGTTAGTCCGGCGGGAAGGTGCGAAAAGACCATGCTCCACCTGCTGCAGTGCCATGGCTAAATGTTCATCGATCTTCAAACAGAAACATAAAACATATGACAACTAAAAAATTCTTCTTAATAAGTTGCTGATTAAGCATAGATTATAACAGAACTGATCACCTCCTCTCCTCCGACAGGCATCTCCTGATATAATTGTTCCTGAAGTTCACGAGCCAACCTCTCATCAGCTTCAAGTTGCCATGCATTAGCCTCTGATGTATCATCATTTGAGCAACCAACAGTCTGGGAGACAGAGCGTCTAATTTCAGGTGATGACTCATCAACCTCAATAACTTCATTTAAATTATCACGAATCCTATGACTCTGGAGTCTAGTTGACCTTGAATTTGAAGACTCCCCAGGTGTACCAAGGTCCACCACATCTGGAACACGTGTTGAAGTACTAATCTGTGAAGTTGATCCGAGTTTCTTTTGTCTTTTGTTTAGTTTGCTTTCAGCATGCATTGGACCAATAGTATGGTCTATCTTAGGTACATTGCTGGAAGCCTTTTGAACTGTAACAGCATTTCCTGCACAGTCAATTTCTGCTCCTTGTTCTTGCCTTCTTGGTATTTGTCTCTCCAAGTCTATTTCAGTTTTTTTATTAGAAAATCTTCCAACGTTATCTATTTTCTTGAGAGAATTCCCCGATGGATTAGACAAAACAATCCCTTTCCTTGAATTGTTGTGTGTTCTTCTCCAAACACCTACTTCTTCAGCGCGGTCAGATGTATCTAACCTGGATGTTCTGGCTGGATTAGCTCCAACTGCCTTTTCTGCGTCACTGAAAGCAAATAAAATATCAGGACAAATAACATTTGGAGGCTGCAATCATAACAAAAAAAAATTGAAGCTAACTTTTAGTATGTGTTGGTATCAACAACTTAAGTTGTTAATGAAAGTTACTTTTAACTGATGTTTAGGTAGGGTTCACTTTCCAACTATGTTCAATCGTTGAAAATCCAAGAAAACAGTTAACAGGTGGTTATGAATACCTGCGAGAGTGGTCATACAGTAGAGTGTCAACCAATCATTCAAGACAAGATTGTAGTCCCTTGCATGAAAACATGGAATAGACTACTCCCAATGCCTAACTATTGCACTACAGTGTACATTGTAGTGAAGAGTCAAATCTATATGATAGAAAACCCCTAGAACAGTGGCATTAGGAACTTTCCATATACCAAATGAAAATGATGAACATGCTGAAGCCAACATGCAACAACTTTGAGAAAGTGAGTAGTTTTACAAGGACTCTATGGAAGAGACATAGTAAAATCCTAAACATTAAGAACATAACTCGATTCAAGGTGTCTACAAAATTATTTTGCAATATGAAGGATACCAGAGCTTGCAAGCGTCAAAATTAATCACTCGGGTAGCAACCAATTTGGTTCTTTCGAGGACAAAGATTTTACAACAGTTGACAATATTTGTAAGATAAATATAATGCCATTACATTCTAAGATGAATGATATAAACAAAGATGCCGCTCCTAGATTCACCTTTTTCTCAAAAGAAGGAATAGGTTCCACGGTGAAGTAACACTTTAAGCTTACGTAAAGAAGTTCAATAGCCAGAAATGTTTGGGAACCTCAAAAGAACCACAAGCTAAGCATGAGCGGGAACATGCAAAATACTAATAAACTAACAAGAGCAAAATTTTGGTCTTCGATACCTCGTAGGCAGCCAACACATCAAAATATAAGCAGAAATACACAATCTCAGCATCATGTCAACAGAGTAATTTAAAAGATTGTGAAAAATATAGCATGAGAATGATCTTTATATTAATCGTTACCTGCTAGATGCACAAATAACTCTGACATCATCATCATGTGATGAAGAAGGTTGGCGCATAATCCCTTTTCCTTTATATTTGTTACTAGAATTGTCAGCAACTATATCATTTATATCAATCAAACTAGATGGACTGCTTGATGGCATGTTCCCAAACTTGCTATGATCAGCAGCTCTAAAACTCTTTTCAGACTGCTCAGATGAACTTTTTGCCTTTGTTGCTATATTATGAGGCGCAATACAACCATTCCTAACCAACCTTTTAGGTCCTGTAGCTCTGGGAGAGTTTACAAATAGACGTGAATCCAAAACTACCTTCTCACCACTTCTATTAGTATAATTTGATTTTTCAATTCCCTTTTTATGAATAGTGGATAAACCAATGTCTTGGAATGGTTCCTCAACCTTTTCCTTCCCTTTAATAATCATGTTGGGTCTCTTTAGAGCATTAGGCATATGACGTGCAGACTGTCCATTCAATGTGTTCTCAATCTTACAGTCAGCTGCAGCATTAGGATAAACAATATGAGGTCTATACTTATGATCAGATTCTTTTATTTTTGAAACGGAAATATTTTCTTGACAAGAAGGTGGTTTGGAAGAAGAGTCAACCGATATAGTAATCCCTTTATCCACACGGCGTGGGGAAATAAAAGGTTTTGGCCCCTGACATGAATATTTTTCCCTTCCACCTTTTCTAAGTAAAGAATGATTTTGCAATGCATAAGACTTCTCTCCAGGTGAAAGAATAATGGTGTTTCTGCGACCATTAAAATCATCAGTAGGAATATTTTTGGAACTACTATTTAATCTCAAATCATGCCCATTTTCACTGACAAGCAACCCCACTCCCTGCATGCCATCCGTCCCTTTTTCCAACATGAAATCGGAGTTTCTAAAATGATTAGATAAAGATGAACCACTCCCTGTCTGAACAAACTGTCCACCATTAGCTTTTCGAGCAGCTGGCCGATCAGGTGTATCAGGAACATCCATGATCCATTCAGCTTCCATCTCCTTCATGCTCTGCAGTAGGGAAAAATATAAACTCCCAATAGATTATAGCATCCAAAACTGGGGACACTCAATAAATGAAAATTGAGAATTTAATGGTAACTAATGAAAATATTGAGAAAGGAAAAAAAAAATGCAGTGAAACCAAGTTGACACTTGCTAGTAGACTTTCCAGCCAAAAATTAAAATGTAAAATTTATAAACGAAAAGAAAAATGGGAAGAATTTAGCACAAATTAATAAAAATCCTATTATTACAATCAACTTAAAAGTTCACACCTAGGTGCTCTATCATCTCATTGATTTGAAATGGTTAGCATTAAGAAAAGTTAATTACTGTTAGAATAAATTATAGGATTATATTTAGGAGACATATTTTTCTCCTAAACTCTTTTACAATTACAAATATGTTGGTCTCAATTGTGAAGAAAAATTAACCAAATATCGGAAAACCCCAAGCACACTTGATTTAAATATGCAGTTGAATTAGGTGATATTCAAAAAAATTATTTCAACAATTTTTTTTTGATAACTAAGAATCGTAGTTTCATTCCACAATACACAGGAGCACCTGCACCAGTCTAAAATTCTGGACTCGAACGACAACAAGGAACTTTACAATTTAACTCACTCATAGGTTTCGAACCTGAAACATCCAAGGAGTACAAACTTGATCTTATCATCCATTTTGTTTTATCTTCTGAAACAATACTCTCTAAGTTGTATGAAATATCACCCCTGTTAATAATATAATTTTCTTGTTGCATATCGTTTATCCATTGAATTCTGCTTGATAAGTCATGTTAGAGTATTCCCAACATCTAGGAGTTAGATACCTATTAGAGACCCCAAAACTCTTTGGAGACCCAAAAAAATTATTTCATCAGTTAGATCTACTTAAATTAACACTGATATCTCGAGCTCTTGATGCGTAGGCACCGCAACCCAGTAAGATAATTAGAAACAAAACAAATCAAATGTTGGCTATCCAAATCAAAAAATAACGATGAACTGTACAAGTTACCCAACAAGAATGGTCAAGTTCACAATTAACTTTCACAAAGTCAACTATTTGAATTATTAATACATGCTGGAAAACCTGATGTGATGGATTTTAAAGAGTGAATGGAATATTGGTGCAAGGATTCATGATAAAGAAATCTGCAGGTTTACATGTGGTCTCAATAATATCAATCTACCATATAAGGATAGCATGCCTATCCATAGAGGTAAATCTTTTCCTACTAAGCTAATTACAGCAAATTACAAATTCTTTCACGGTGGATCATGTATTATATTTGCACCTTGTCAAGAGAACCAGTTGGTTCAGTTAGCATGTTCCAAAATATGAATCTCGATTCAACACAAACCGAAATAATAATACATTTAACCATAGATAGGAAATAGTTGCTGACAGCAATTGGACGTGCAACTCGAGAAGACGGGTCGATTCCCAAAGATGGTGATTCATTTTTTGCATGTACACCTTTACCTGTATATAAAATAATTATAAAAGTAGGATTTTCTCATATTCGAAATATATATTTGAAAAGTAGTCTTTCCCTTCCTCAGACGTTTTACACCCTCTTCTTTCCACATAAATTTCTCTCACAAACCTGCAACTTTTCTTTTCAATTTTGTGTCTGCCATTTATCTCAAAATTACTCATTCTTCTGTTTCTTTTTTTTTTATGTTTCAAATTTTTATTCTTCTCTCTTTTCGTCACTAACCAATGTTGTAGAATTTACTCGTAAATTTTTTTTTCTTACTCCTAACAATAAAACAAGCAAGCTCTATCAATGCTTAATATATGGAACAATTTGAACCGAGTACCTGACCCGATTCAATCCAAAAGAATAGGGTTTGGTGGGGTTCGATTGGGTTTTTTCCTCTCAGTCTAACAGAGTTGTTGGGTTGGAAAAGTGACTCCGAAATTTCGAGTTGGTCCAAAAATTCTCTTCAACCCGATCAAACCTGTGTGTGTCCATAGCAATGACACAAAAAATCCGACTCACCCTCTTTCTCCTATGGTAGATATAAACTGAGACGACAACAAAATCCACAAAGTAATTGATTTTCATTCAACTACGAGAATTAATAAGCATTAAATGGATGAAATACAAGCAAAATGGGTAGGCTAGAGCTCTTTACCTTGTGTGTTATGTTCTAATCGTGTTTCAATAACCAACCGACGCAGCAAATTATTTAACAAAATCAGAGCCAACAGAGTTATTAAAAAAACGTTCTGATAATCTAGAAGGAGATTCGAATACAACAGAAAATCTTTTCCAGAACACATACGTTCATGAGATTAAAAAAAACGACCAAACTGAAAATCTTCACAAATTTAACCTAAAAAGTGAAATGTAAAAACAAAAGAAATGATCAAACCTTGGCGTGTTTCTCGTTCAAATCCAGAAGATCGAGAAGCCCACAAGTTGAATTCAAATACGACGAAGAAGACGATGGTGAGGCCATTCAATCACCTCCATTCTCCTTCTTCCCAAACCCGATGACTCTCTATTCCTGTTTCGAATCGGGTCGGGTAGTACCGTTTATTTTTATTCGGGCCAGCTAATATTGGGCCCAATATTCCTTGGCCCAATAAAAATTAATTCTGGGCTTTCTTTTCATTTCGGTTCAAATATAAACGGTAGCTTTATTTCCATAATTGATTGTATAAATGGTATTCTCTGTCATTTAAGGAAATATCAGGTACATGGTGGTGACCTAGAACTAGGATTGTACCTGGTCCGAGTTGGGTTGAGTCAGGTCAAAAGGGGATTTATTTTATTAAAAATTATCTAATAAAGTTTTCCTTAATTTTACGAAATCAAAATGAGATTTATTTTACTAAAAACTATCTAATAAGTTAACTTTTACTTTACGTTGGTGACGGTATTCAGCTCTAAAAATCAGTGATGTTCTTATATAGGATTTGTGGTCCCTCTCCTCGATTCTACTCAAAAAAAAAGAGTCAAGAAAAAGCACTAGTTCTATTAAACAAAACCACACACTATATATTATTTAAATGCCAAATAACACACTCAAAGCGAGCATAGATCCACTCGACTTGTAATTCGAGTCCCTACCACCAATGTTGTAATCTAAAAAAACGTCAATTAAAGCTACCATTGATAAGTGGTTTCAATTTTTCATTAACGCATTCTTTGTGAAAAATTACAATTTAATCTCTATAATTTAAAAAACATAATTTAAAAATAGTCTATTTCTTTAATAATTGTTGATGAATAAAAGACATAAAAGTTAATTATTCATATCTCAATAACAAGAGTATGAAATAAGTACATGATTAAAAAAAGAAAGCGCATTATTCATATATCAAAAATTATATCTACGTATTCAATTGAATTATAACTTATGCACAATATAAAATACTTTTCCATTTAATCAAATCATATGAACTAAATTCTATATTTTTCCACGACTAAATTTAATTTTTTAATCATAAAGACCAAATTTTAGTTTTCTCCGAACAATTAAGATTAAATTTTAGATTTTTAAACCAGGTAGACCAAAACCCAAAATTTCACCGTTTGTTATCATCAGCATAAGTGTAGCAAGGGTACCATTGATTAGGAGTTCAAATTTAGGCGATTAATGAAATTGCCGCCTGAAAAGAGTGATATTACTTTATAAATAACTCATTTTATTGCATGTGCGTACAAAACGATCATAAGATAAAAATGTCGACTGATATAATAAAACAAAAATGGATAAACTAAAAAGGAAGTGGTTGTGCTCTTAGGAACTGGGTTTATTGTACAACTCTAAATGTGGACCAGAGGATATCTAACCACACCCGACCGATCGTCCTACTCGTCTGTCACACACCCTTTCGATGCCGCTTGCACGTTCTTGATGTACTGAATACGAAGAATTGAGGATAGATTCGAGTAAAATAATTGATAAAAATAAGTTAGACATGGGAAAATCATAAAGATGGTGGTATGTGTGACACAAACCTTGTGGAGAACGCCTCTGGTAGCCTTGTATGCAGGTGGAGTCCAGTTCTTTCTTCGTTCTTCCAGCTCTTGTTCGGATAATTGAACGTCGATTCTCCGGTTTTGGACATCCACATTGATGATATCACCGTTTTGAACCAACCCGATTGGACCGCCTTCCTGCAAATGGTTACAGAAGGAAGGCACTTGAAATTGACTGATTATTGAGAGCACTAGGGGAGGGAAGAGGAGAGATAGCATTGAGATCGTCCTATTACTACAATTTCTCCTTCAAAACCACTCAAAATAACCCCTCATTTCTTATCACTCAAAATAATCCCTCCTACAATTATTCATCCAAACACCCCAGGCTTTGATATCACATTCTTCGATCCAAAAATTACAAAAACATTGGTTCTCCTGCATGTCAAAAAACGAAATTGGCAACAATCCATCGGCTCTTCGATATTGAACTCTCTCTAGTCTCTACTCAAGGTAACAATTCGAGTATAACTTAACTATTTTCTAAATATACTCTCCGCGGTTAGAAGTTTGATTCCCACCCCTAACCGTTGTTGAACGCTCAAGTGCAAGAATTTATCGAAAGTGAGAAATAAAACTTCCTCAATGGCTTCACTAGCTTCTAATATTATTAAATCCCGAAAAGCTAAATTGTGAGTCAAGGTAAATTTAATTATATCAACTACTCTCCTATCTACTTAGAAATTTGAGAGTGCTCATTAAGTAGAAATCAATATTAAATTGAAGAGGAAACAAACCTCTACTCTGATATCATATTCAATCAAGTTAAAAAAATGTAACAAGAATTCAATGAAAGTGAGAAACAAAACGCACCGCTGCTTCAGGGCATATGTGGCCGACAACAAAGCCATGAGAACCTCCGGAAAATCTTCCATCAGTCAGCAATGCCACTTCCTGTAGAAGTCAATGGCAGTGTAAAGATGAATGTCGACAGAGGGGCTGTCAACATCTCCGTGCATGACATTGACAGCAATGCTTTGCAAAGAAACAAAAATCCAATGTGAGTTCATATTTCAGAGTTCAAAGCCGGTTCAAACACCATACCTTCCCTAGACCAGCCCCCATGATTGCACTAGTCGGCGTTAACATTTCAGGCATGCCCGGTCCCCCTTTTGGGCCTTCGCCCCTAATGATCACTGTTTTCCCCTAAAGGAATAGAATAATTTAAGTTGAGTTAGGAGTAGGACATAGAAAAGAAATGCAAGTGTATATGCACACATGCACAGTCGTATGTGTGTATACCACTTATATGTTATGTTAAGTACCCATATGAGATTTTACTAAGTCATTTTAATGTGGCAATTTATGGAGTTAGAAGATGATAACCCTAACCTTGTACTCCATGTATTTGGATGGTATGAATAAATGGGATTCTTATATAATTCAACAACGTGAAGGTTTTTTAAGTTCGAACTTTTTGGTTACTAGATATCATACACGATAACACTGAAGATATGCTCCTTCAGAAGGTATTTGAATGTGTAAAATTGTAGAGAGATTATTTTGAGTCATTATAAATGAGAGATTATTGAGTGATTATAAATGAGAGATTATTTTGAGTAATTAGAAATTTGAGTTTTAGTAATAGCTTGTTTGGATTAAGGTTTTTGTAGAAAGGTTGCAGTTAATAGCTTGTTTAGATGATGGCTTTTATAGAGTGATTGCAGACAATAGCCTGATTGGATATGGTTAAACTTAAAATAAGTAATTATTTTGAAGGAGTTAAAAATAAGTGGTTATAAATGAATGATTTGAAAATGAGTGATCACAAATGACTGATTATTATGTGCATGTTTGACGAGAAGTTAGAAAAAACTCGTTTTTAATAGCTTGTTAACAACGCGAAACAAACACCCCCCTTATTGAAACCAGAGATTCATATAACCCATCATTATTCATTAGTATTAGCATGCAACAACTTGTGTGTGGAATTTGCAACACGTGACTAAGAATTTCATGCAAATGTCAGGATGAGATGATTAAGCTAAGAAGTGGGCTAAAACGACAATATAAAACTTAACACTATTGCAAAGACAGCAGTTTGGAAGGTCATAAGGGATAAAAATCAAATGTCACCAGTACCTTAAAACTTGAAGGATCCTCTGTTATGGCAGCAATCATTGATTCTTCCCCTTCAAAAATAAGAGCAGGGCCTGCAAAAAAGAAACATTTTTAGTAGAATTGTTTGTTTCAACTTTTCAGAGAATTTTGTTTGATTCTTTCCAATATCTAGGAAGTTTTAAGAATTGGGTTCAAAGTCAGAACAAAGAAACTTCCTATATTTATAATCATCTTTTGAGAATTTTGAATAGAATTTGTGATTCATCTGTAACAACGACTCTACCAACCGAATGCAAGTGTAGAGAGTGGCACAGAGGCACTAGCATGGGCGGGTGATGAGGAATAGAGAGTGGCCCACAAAATTTTAGAAAATTAAGTATTTTACTTATATATAAATAGGTCAAAATTATATTAAATATATATTCTTGTCAAAAGAATTTTAGTGTTTTTTATAAATAAAATCATCATTATTGTAGTTTCCACACAGCTTTGGCCCCAATATTATCTGGATCTGCCCATGGGCACAACGATGTATGTTTTGATAAATTATGAGATTCAGAACCACAATGTCCTCCCTTGTCGAAGAAAATAATCTCAATATTTTTTAATCAAAAATAGACCGTAAATGACAGTGCTGGTTAGTAAACAGTACCCGAGAAATATAGCCCCTCCTTGCCAGTAATCTTAGCTACTGATCCCTCGGGAGCAAGATTTCCATATAATATTTGAAGATGCCCAGTTTCTTTGATGGGACTTTCCAAGGGTTTAATAATATCCTGGCATTAAAAACAAAAGAGGCAGTTGTGAAGAGTTTTGATTTCCTATTTAAAAAAAATCACTATCTATTGTTGTCAATTTTCTTTTTTCTCAGAGGGATTACTCTTTTAATGTCGGGATGGATGAGGAAATAGATAGCAAACCGAAAACCAGGAAAAAAAAATTACCAATTACTTAATAATTTAGAAGCATAATCTGAATTCTGAAAATCGTGGATGCAATAATATCAAAAACACCATACCTGCCCTTCAGATAGAGGCAGGAAAAGTTTAGCATTTTCGGCCAGCGTCTTTCCCGTGACTAATAAATAAATAAAATAACATTACTAACAGAAATCACTGAAGTTAAACTGCAAATGCCATGATAGTATTTGCCAAAATATACCAGTTATACAATCTCCATCTAAAAGTTCATTCTCCAACAGATAGCGAATGACTGCAGGTGTTCCTCCAATCTATCATAGCAAATATTTAAAACTAGTCAAGAAGCACATGAATAAAAATATTGTAACAGTACATAGTCCAGTAGATCACAAGAACCTAGTGGTAGCATTTTATATCACTGGCAATAAGATAACATGCGGACCTTGTGAATATCCTCCATGACATATTTTCCACTAGGCTTGAGATCAGCAAGTAAAGGAACCCGGTCGCTGACCTTCTGAAAATCATCGAGGGTTAAATCCAAATCAACAGACCTGCCAAGTAACTTGTCATTAGCAACAGTGAATTCTGCAGTAAAGAGGACAAAAGTAAACTCCTCACCTTGCTATAGCAATCAAGTGTAGCACTGCATTAGTGGAACCACCCAAAGCCATAACAACAACCATTGCATTTCGTAGTGATTTTTCTGTAATAATATCCCGCGGTTTCAAATCCATCTTCAATAATTCCAGAAGATATTTTCCAGCTAAACGGCATTCATCCAACTTTAGTGGATCCTCAGCGGGTGTTGACGAGCTTTAGAAAACATGAATCAGATGAGAAGTAAGAAAAATACTGAAAATGTGTCTTTGCTCACAACTGCACGCCAAACTAATGTTGTAGACTGGAGATATATCTTACCTGTAAGGAAGAGACATGCCCATAGCTTCAATAGCAGAAGCCATTGTATTAGCTGTATACATACCACCGCAAGCCCCAGCCCCAGGGCAGGAGTTGCGGACAACATTCTTCCTCTGTTCATCACTTATTGACCCGCTTACATATTCTCCATATACCTAAGTGCCATAATTAAAAGAAGCTTAAATAGTTAAATGGAAGAAACTTAAAATTTTGAAGAATAAATTTTCCAAATACAGTACTTCCAATCTAATTTTTTAATCGAACAGTTATCAACACGCTCCAAAAAAAAAAACTCGTTCATCAAATGCAGTATTCCCAGAGTTTCATGGTTATGTAATCCCAGAGAGATCATCCATGAAAGGAATGTCATTTTACAAACTATTACATAAATATAACAAGATTACAACTTCATATGTAAAATTAATTAATGGGTAATCCGTAATCATTTTTTTTAATAGAATTACAAAGTATTAGAATGAAATTTCCTTATTTTTTGCCTTAAATACGCACATACCTGAAATGCTGACACTATGTCGTATGTATGGCCTTGAAAATGACCAGGCTGCAGAAGAAAAGATAACAGAAAAGAACATAACATTACAAACAAGTTTAGCACTAATTAGCTTGATATTAAATGAGGACAAAAAACTAGTCTTAAGAGAAAGTAGGAAGATGCTAAACACACGTTGCATATCTATAGGATTTAGATTTGTGCTTATAAATTTATAAGCGACAAACGCAGTAACATACTTCACTTAAATGAGAAGGCTCTCAAACTGATCATCTTAAGTAGTTCTACTCTTAAGACGGTAATCTATATTAAATTTAAGTTACAAATTTAGAAAAATAGGAAACTAAACAAGACACAACTTGACACACAACACCGTTAAATTTAATACAAATCATTTACAATTACAAGTGAATAATCGCTGGCAGGGTTTTAGATAGAAATAGAACCAGTTTCTTGGTAAACATAAGATTCAATATTGAAAGATTATATTCAAGTCATGGTCATGGATATAAGTAAACTGAAAATACAAGTTTTACCTTGATGGTTCCACCATAAACCATAATACTTGGTCGATTCAGCCTACCCATAGCCATTATTGTACCAGGCATCTGTAGAATAGCCAGTCATCAGCACCCAATCGTAGTGAGAGAGAAAAAAAACTATTAAAGCTCATCATGAAGGGTTTTTTTTCTTAGTAGCTTGAAACTTTTCATGATGCAAGATCTGTTCAGATGTCCAAATAAAAGAAAAGGAAAAAAGAAAAACAGTATGCTCGTGAAACAGGAAAATAAAATTGAAATCAATAAGGTAAGAAATCCAGATTCCAGACAGATAACTAATATTTCTCCAAGTGTTTTTTTACCTTTTATATCAAGCATAAAGACCTAATTGATAGCATTCTTGTAATTTTAAAAAGGTTAAATTACAAGTTCAGTACATGTACAAATTGGTCATGGATTTTGAAAATTGTAATCCCTAATCTGTTGATCTTTGTGTCCATTGAAGGTGTTTGGATGTGAAATAGTAGAGTGATTATAAATGAGGGGTTATTTTGAGTGATTAGAAATTTGAATTTTAGAAATAGCTCAGTTGGATGATAGTCTTTGTAAAGAAGATGCAATTAATAGCTCGTTTGTATGATGATTTTTGTAGAATGATTGTAGACAATAGCTCATTTGAATGTGAATAAAAATGAGTGATTATTTTGAGTGGTTAGAAATGAATGATTATAAATGAGTGGTTAGAAATGAATGATTATAAATGAGTGATTAGAAATTAATGATTATTTTGAGTGGTTAGAAATGAATGATTATAAATGAGTGATTAGAAATGAATGATTATTTTAAGTGGTTAGAAATGAATGATTATAAATGAGTGATTAGAAATGAATGATTATTTTGAGTGGTTAGAAATGAATGATTATTTTGAATAGTTTGTTTGGATGTTTGAAGTGAAGTTACTAAAAGCTCATTTTTAATAGTTTGTTAATAACGCGAAACAAACGCCGTATTAGGTCTTTGAAATTTAAGAAGTGTATAATAGGTTCAAGTACGGTTCTATAAGCTTCTGTACTTATAAATTTGTGACCATGACATTCTTTTTCTTTTTTTTTAATTCACAGGAACTCTTTATATACTTGCCCATTCAACTATACATCAACTAAAATTTAAATATGTCAAAGACACAAAAAGAAAACACACTTTTTTACACCAAACAGATGCATATTAAACTAAACAAGTCAACCTTTTTAAAATCATTTTTATTTCCTAACGTTGTTCTTTGTTTTCTAATCTAATTTCAGACAAGTCTTTAAGCAACTCGCGCACTTTTAAAAACTAAAAGAAGTGGTTTGACCTGACTTTGTTCTTAAAAATTGACTAAAATTTCATAAGTAAAAAACTAAACCAAGTGTTCACACTGTTAATTGAGGGGAAGATCAAGAGTTATAAGGAGAACAAACATCTTGCGAAATCGTTTGGGTGAAACCCAAAAAACAAAGTCACGAGCTTTTAGGGCCACAGTGAATAATATCACATCAATGTACGAGAAAGCATGCATCAATAGTTTCACAAGCTTACAGAAACCCAAAACAAATTTAACAAATAGAGGCTGATCGATTGGGAAATGGCAAAAGGAAAACAGAGAAATGAAAAAAACAAACAATTCAAATTTCAAAACCAGTCATCGATTACTGCAATATCAAATTAAAAAACAGTCAACAATTACGAGTAAGCAAGAAAAAAAAGAGAATCGGATTATGATAGAAAACTCACATTCTTATCACAGCCAGGGATGGAGATATTTCCATCGTACCACTGAGCACTCATGACAGTCTCGATGCTATCTGCAATCAAGTCCCTGGACTGCAAGCTATAGCACATGCCTCTTGTCCCCATGGAAATGGCGTCACTAACGCCAATCGTATTGAACCTAAAGCCAACCATGCCGGCCGCTTGGACTCCATCTTTGACAGCCTCAGAGAGCTTCAGCAGGTGCATATTGCATGTATTTCCCTCGTACCATACCGACGAAATGCCAATCTGAGGCTTGCTGAGATCGTCATCGGAGAGGCCGACGCCGTGGAGAATCGCCTGAGATCCACCCTGAGACTTCGGCTCTGTGATGCGAGAGCTATACTTGTTGAGCTTTTGAGCGGCGGCGGAACCGGGAGGTGGAGAGTCTACAATCACGGACGGCGGCGGAGATTGCGTCGTGACATTGGAAATCGATGCTTTGACAGAGAGAGAACGGTTTCGTTTGACATTGGAAGAAATAGGTGGAGTAATTGTGATGAACGGGGCGGCGCGTGGAGATAGAGAAATGATCGCCGACTGCATTTTGGCGGCGGAAATGAACGGCCGCGGCGGCAGAATGAGGGTTTAAGATGTTATGGCAACAAAAAGAGGGAATTTTTTTTAATGGAGGTAACAACAAGTCGATAAATATTTATCCCGTTCTTGTGCTCATGGAACGGTTTCTCTTTTTCTTTTTCTTTTTTTTTTCTTTTTTGCCTTTATTTCTTTTCTTTCGTTTAATGCCATTTTTTGTTTTAATTATCTTTTCCGAATATGACAAAATCAAATTATGGAATCCGTTACTCACTTTTTTTTTTTTTTCTCATAATGCCATTTATTTTATTGGGTTGTTAAGCAATTATTTATTTGTTATGATCAAAGAGAGCATAGTGTCGGGTCATAAAATAGACACTATATACATTAGGAAGCAAAGTCACGATGGTGTCAAGGTGTCAGTGTCACGGCTTAGTGGGGGCACGATGGGCCCCGAGCCATCCCGACGATGTCAAGGCTCGAGATGAAGTTTTGACAAGTGGCTTTGGAGTTAAGTCCGTATGAAGCTAAAATGTAAGTTCGTCAAGTTTGGCATCTATATGACACTCGACGAACGCTCCACGTTGGCGTATGATTCCTGACAAAAAAAACATGCATTGGTGGGAGACTAAAAATGGTCCAGAATGTACTATAGGGGAGGCATGGTGTTACTTCTCCACCACCCCTGGGTCCTGTGGCCTGAGTGAGCTACCTCATATATCCTGGTATGGGCGAGCGCTTGCAAGACGAGTGTCTTGGGCGGCTTCCTTCGAGAATGAAAATTTGGGGACAGTGTCGGATGGCATGGGTGTGCCGACAATGCGGCCCATGAGACATAGGTTGCCACATATATCGAGAGGGAACCCGTCATCTCACAATGGATTCCAAGGGGCCGAATGGATGCGTGTGCTAGCATATAAGCATGACCAAGATAATTATGCTGCGTATTCGATGAAACTTAATCGAGGCCTTGAGAACCTTGCTTAACGACCCGACGAGCCACAAAGTATGGACGATCCGAGTTTGGGACTTGAGTTCCCTTCTAGTGTTGGCCATGATAAGTGAGAGATCATGGCGCCGCATGAGTCGAATATAGTGACCGTGATACATAGCTCAGCTGTAACTAGTGATGCATTAACATTCACTCGTTCTAGTTTCTGAAGTGCCCTCTACGTTGGTTGTCCCCCTCTCCGAACTTGTACTTAAAAAGTTCGAGTGAATGCTAATGCATCACTGGTGCGAGCTTTTATTCATGGAGTATTACAAAATTTTGTATATATGTAGTTTTTAAGGAGTAATCGATAAATACTACTTTAAAAAACTGCATTCAAACATCCCAATTTACCTATTCCCCTTGACTTATTTAAACCCCTATAACTTTTATTCTATCGACATTTTAAGATTTATTCGAGCCACCTTGGTTCGTTCTCAGCCCGTCTCTTGCCATATCACCCCATCAAATGCTTAACCTTCATTCTCTCATCACCGAATCCGCACAAGGCCTTAGAGAGATTAAACTTTCTTCAAAATGGCCATTAACCTTGTTTCGAATGTGGTGTGGTACAACGAGAAACATTTACAAGTAACATTGAAGTTTTAGCAGTCGTTTTCTTGGAACGAGCTCTCAAAATCTAAAATATTTCCAACTTAAAGGTAGAAGACCTCTAATTTGTAAAGACAAGTCCTCCCAATTACGAGGAGGCGGAGCCTATCACTAGACCTTTTTCATTCTATTTATAAAAATTTATAATTAAAACAATTAAAATTAAAATATCATTTTGGTCGTCATACACTTTCATCTTTGTTTCATTTATAGATTTTCAAGAATGTTACTCCATCAACTTTCAAATTTATTTCACTATGATCCCTTAACTTTTCAATTTACTATATTTTGATCTATAAACTTTCAAATTCAATTTTAGTCTATAGACTAAAAAAAAATGTTAAATTTTGTTTTTAATTGTTCTTAAACAATATATAAGATTTTCATATAAACATCGGGCTTTTGCATGTATATTAAAAAAACATAAATATTTGGTGTATAGCACATTTTGAAATTATTTGCATTTATAACCATCTTTTTTGGGCGGGCCTATCAAAATGACCAAAAAGTCCCTGACCCAAAAATTGATTGAAGTCGATCACTTAACCGATAGTCTTCAATCGCTTATCTGATATACTTCAATCACTCTTTTGATAGACTTCAATTAATTAATTGATAAACTTCAGCCACTAATGATCAGATAGACTTCAATCACTTAATTGATAGATTTCAATTATTTGTTTGATAGACTGATTTAAGTCTA
Organism: Cyclanthera cordifolia; assembly: GCA_037832605.1. Taxonomy (NCBI): domain Eukaryota; kingdom Viridiplantae; phylum Streptophyta; class Magnoliopsida; order Cucurbitales; family Cucurbitaceae; genus Cyclanthera; species Cyclanthera cordifolia. The sequence continues at coordinate 23,712 of JBBMEG010015497.1, forward strand.
CCAGATAAGTGATTGAAAATGAGTAAAAACGGAATTACGTGGAAAAAAAAATTAAGAAATATGCTATAAATGAATTTTTGATAAGCATGTGATATACTCATAATGTCTCCTACAAAATGTGCTACCCATATCAAATTCTCTATAAACATTAGATATATGTTCACTTATTTTCTTTACTTGTATTAA
>JBBMEG010015518.1:0-15225 GCA_037832605.1 Cyclanthera cordifolia
AATAAAATAAAATAATGGGTCTTTTTTTAATTCAACAATGATATGTGAGGTTTGAACCAATGATTATTTATTTATTTATTTTTAAATCATAATCATTCACTTTTACTTTTGAGTTATTGTTGTCGTGGATAATTTTCTTCATTTATGAAAATTAAGAGTACCTATATTTATTTTCTTTTGACGAATGAAAAATCAAGGTTGGTCTTCCATTCTATAAAGCACCCCCTCTTTTTGTTGCTCCCGCTTCCTGGCAGCAACTCTCCTTGGAGCATGTTTGTCATTTGACACTCCCTCGACGACGTGATTATGACTTAGGTTGTTCATCATCTTGATAGAAAAGCGAAAAGTCTTTCTTTTCGAATAGAACACAAAATCGTCCTCACAGACGACACAAACCGTTGATGCCAAAAATGGTCAACTCGGATCAACAGTACAATTTTTTTATCGAGGACGAATTTGCGTGCAAAAAAATTGTTCAACATTTATTTAATATATATTGTTTATAATAATATTTTATTTTTCAAAATACTATTTATAAATATATATTAATAATATTGTATTTATTTATTATAAATATATATTTATAATATAATTGTATTTAAATATTATACATATTTAAAAAAATATAAATTTTAATATTACTGTATCTTTATATAATATTTTATTTATAACAATAATAATACATATTTATAAAAAATAATTTTGTATTTATATAATGCTGTATTAAATACGTATTTATAATATGTTACTATATTTAAATATAATACGTATTTGAAAAACACAATACAATATTGTGATAATACTATATTTATATATAATATCGTATTTATAATAATAATAATTTGGATTATAAAAATAGTACAGTATTGTATTTATTATAAATATGTACAAAATCATAAAATATCCAGAATTAATACAAACAAAAGAAGTAAACAGAACTAACACGTAGATAATAATGTGGACTGGTTATAACTGACGATAGCTTTGTCATTTCATATACAAACGGTTTACCAGATTTTCTTAAAGAAAAAATAATTTTGCTATTGTTTATAAAAATGTATAGATATTTTGTAATATTTTATCCTAAATGACCTATTGTTGACCCGTTTTAATCCCTCTGTTAAAATTCCAAGAAATTTATCATTTAAAATATTAAAAGTGCCATATTTCATGAACAAGTTATGTTTTATTTTTGAAAATAAATGCCACCAGTTGTGCAAGTTTTTTGTTTTTTGTTTTGACAAAATTTGTGCATGTATTTAATATCATATTAACCAAAATATTTCTTTTCCTACCGTTTTAATTTACATAATTCGTAGTGTGTTTGGGGCATCGATTAGATTATAATAGACGATGATCATAATAAACGACGGGTTATGATAATAAGGTTTGAGGTGCATCTTATTAGAAAAGAAGTTATAAATTTTTTTTATAATTAATTTTAAAGAGTATAAATTCAGCTTTTTTTAAGAAAAAAAATGCAATTATTTAACAAAGTATTTTTAAAACAATGCAATTATTTAACAAAGTTATGAAAAGACACTTCTCGAATTTGTGACTATGGTGTTGAATTGGACCACTTTCAAACAATAAAACCAATGCGCCACTGACCCTTACGATCATAAAGAACTTATTTTTAATTGTATGTTTACATAGATGTCTAATTTGTCTAAGGTTTTTTTTAATAGTATTCGAAATTTTAGATCATACACTAGAATTTTTAGATGGATTAAAAAGAGGGTATTGGAAAGACTCAAATCATTTATGAGTAGAAGCTAAGACACCACTAGTACTAGTTAAGTTGTGCTCTTTTTATTGGCTTAAAAATATTCTAAAACATACACATTTGCTCAAGATTGCTAAAAATAAATATAAATTGTACTTTGTCTAGAGATTGTTGAGGAATAATCTAGACCATGTACTTTGTTCAATGACCATTTTAGTAAAATTAAAGGTGGCATGATTTACTTGATTATCTAAAGATGTGACCAATTTATGATCACAAGATTTACTCGAAGCTCAACCTTATTTTATTAGGCGAGTGTTCATCATTAGCAATTTATCCAAAAATCCTCCGACACATCTCATATAGGTGCTACAAAATAGAGTATAAATGTTGAGCTAGCATTGCCCAACCTAAAAGGGAAAAAAAATATGTCGAGTAGATGCTCGACGTCTATGATGGCGACATCAAAGTCATTAAAACCTTTACATGACTGGTAATGCTAATCATATATTCAGAAAAATATGAATGACATTGCAAATCATCTTTTCTTCATTTTTGACAAAAAATGACGGGCAATCATAAGTCTTCTATGCCAATAAAACATGACGGGCGTGCGTCATCTTTTGCACCCGACATGAAAAATTCACATATAATTTTTTTATTTTAAATTGGGCTATTTTTTAGGTATGTCATGATATATTTTCAATGACGGGTAATTTATCCGTCTATTATTTTATATCATTCATCATTTATCGTGTTTTATAAAAAGAAAAAGCTTATCGAGTTACCTTAACACATTTTCATAATACTTTTACGCGAGCAAGCAATTGTTTTATTCGCCACATTCGATAGGCACTAATAAACTTTCATAAACATTAGGATTATTAAAAAAAAAAAGAAAAAGTAAGGAACATGATTATAACTTTTTGCATAGAAACTTACGTATTTAATAGTTTGTGTAAAGATTTATCTATCTTTTTTAGAGAATTTAGAACATACAATGTGTTGTAAGCAAAAAATATTCTAAAAGACTCGGAAGAGGTTGGGACCCACTTGGAGGACAAACAAGCCAACGTTGACACCCCGGGGGTCGTCCACGCCATTACCGACCCCTCAAAGGTCGACCACTCCTTTTTCCGACCCCCTGGGGATCAGCCAAGCCGATTATCGACCCCGGGGGTCGTTCACACCATTACTGACCCCTTGGGGGTCGGCCACGCCATTGCCGACCCCTCGGAGGTCGGCCACGTCTTTTGCCAACCCCCCGAGGGTCGGTCACGCTATTGCTGACCCCTCAAGAGTCGGCCAAGCAAGTCCGACACCTCCAAGGGTCGGCCAAGGAAGGCCTCGACCCCCTAGGGGTAGGCCCTTGCAGCCTCACCCCTATCGGATCCGGCGAAAGAAGGTGAACACCCCTTAGGGGGAAAGCCCTGGAGGTCATGACTCTCCAAAGAGTTGACCGAGTCCAAGTAACGTATGAAGGCGGTGCACCTCGTGGCATCCTCCGTTACAACAAGTAGGTCAACCCGAGTGGGTTGGTCGTGGAGGTCAGGACTCTCCGAAGAGTCGACCGAGTCAAAGTAACGTATGGAGGCGCTGCACCCCGTAGCGTCCCTCGTTACAACGAGTAGGTCAGCCCTAACGGGTTGATCGTGGAGGTCAGGACTCTCCGAAGAGTCGACCAAGTCCAAATAACTCCAGAATCAAGACTGTTACACCTTTAAAGGGTAATGGTCAGGAGTTACGCCGATATTCATTTCCGGCTTAATGACGGACGTTTCTAACGGTCAACCATTAAGCCGCCCATAAGTGAGCTGCAGTAGTTACGAAACTGACTATTATAAGAGTCAATTCATTCTCCATTCCAAGCGACAGATCCTAAGCTAATCGAGCTAAGTATTCTTCAGTCATTCTAAGTTCTAAATTATCCTTCTAAAATCTCCTACTGACTTAGGCATCAGAGGCCCTGTTGCTCACACCACACCGGTGTGTCCTAATTTACACTTTTTTGCATGTCTTTTCATTCTCAGTTAAACAAATATTATCGTGGATATCGATTGACCATTTTTCGGCATCAACAGTTGGCGCCGTTTATGGGGACGAGAGAGTGTTCTACCTGAGAAACTAAATTCTTACACACATTTTCCTGCAAAATATCGAATGTTGAGAACGACCACCACTACGGTGTCGAAGGAAAATCAAAAGTTAAGCACGCTCCGAGAAGAATCGCCTCTAGAGGACATGACATTGTTCATGTCAAAAACCAGAGCGTGCGGACCCAAAGTTTATAGCCTTGGAGGAACAAGTGCAAGGAATCTCAGAAAGTTTTGAGTCGCCTGGTGGAGTTGCTCCGAAAACCTCCCCGACTCTGACAGCTGTTGCTGGGAACCAGCAGGTGCCACAAGAGGCGGAGCGACGATATCCGACCAAGAAAAAGGCTGTGGTGGAGAAGTCAGCTTCGTTGGTTCGGCACTCTGCCAAATGGAAAGCCTCAGTCACGGAGGCTACGAAAAAGGCTCATTCTCGACACCAAAGACCGATTGAACGACTTCGACTAGGCGGTAATGATCGGAGGAAGGAGCATTCGGTTAACTAAAGAATTAGATCCAGAACAACAGAGTCTTATTGGACATAGTCAGTCAGAAGTAGCCAGCCAAGGAGTACCACCCGAGGGTCATCCACCCCGCATCCCCTGAAAACTCGAAGTGCCTGGACGACGGGATCAGACTTGTGAGCGGATCTCAAGGATGTGCTCAACCAACGCCGAAAAGAGGCGGGACACGACAGAATCGAGGATCAACCTTGGCTGGCCCAACTTTGTGTCCTCCAAGATCAGTTGGGGAGCATGAAAAAGGCACAGGATCAAGACGGAGTGGACCTGGACAGTTTGGTCGACCAGGTCGATCCTCTCCCTTCATCGATGAAATCATGGAGGAGTCCATTCCGGAAAGTTCAAGCTCCATGCAATCAAGGGGTATGATGGATTTACAGATCCTCAAGAGCATCTAGATTCCTATCGAGCATGGATGGAACTCCATGGTGTCCTAGATGCGATCAAGTGCAGAGCATTTTTCGTTTACGCTCACAAGACCAACTTGAAGATCATTCGGACAGCTCAGGCGCAAGTCCGTTGCCTCATTCAGAGGGCATCTAGGACACCATGGATTGTGTAAAGGAACTCCATGGTGTCCTAAATGATCATTCGGACAGCCAGAGCCTTGTCACCCAATTCCTTAGACGGCAAGATCAGAAAAAACCAGTCACTCATCTACTGACCGTGAGGCAAAGAAGTCATGAGACCCTTCGAGAGTACATTTCCCGCTTCAACAACGAGGCGCTGCAAGGCGAAGGGTACTCTGACAGCACAGCTCTCGCAACATTCGTGGCCAGACTCGAGGATGAAAAGTTTCTGTGGTCGCTGGGGAAAAAGGCTCCACTCACTTATGCCAAGCTGCTGACCATAGCACAAAAGTACATTAGCGCAGGGGAGTTGGTCAACTCCCGAGGAAGCAAAGAAGGAAGACGTTCCATTCCGGAGTGTGAAAGGTCAGTCAGCTGCAGCGAGGCTAACTACAAAGAGTCGCAAAAGCGAAGGGCAGAAAAGTGCCTAGTGAAAAAAGAGAAAACGAACGAGGGGGGTACCCCCTAACCGGTTCAAGAAATACATTCCCACAGCGGTTCCCATAGAGCATATCTTGATGGAGATTCAAGATAAAGAGGAGCTAAAGGGGCCTAGCCTAATTAAGGCGGGATCGAACAAAATAAATAAGGGCAGGTACTACCTATTTCATAGGGATCATGGCCATGCTACCTCGGATTGCTACGACCTAAAGGAGTCCATCGAGTCTCTCATCCGAAAATGACTACTGGATAAGTACGTGGAAGATGGTGGAAAAACATCCAAGTCCCATGGCAAGAAAAAGGAAGGCGAAAAGTCACCACCGCCGCCGGAGATCAGAACAATCGTCGAAGGACCGGCTGGAGGGGGGTCCAATCGGAGGCTCGCTAAAAAGTGAGGAAGTGCGGATAATGGCATCAGAGGACGAGCAGCTTAGCTTCACTACTTCCGAAGCTACAACATTGCACCAGCCGCACAACGACGCCTTAGTGGTATCCTTGATCGTCTCCAACATCTGCATCAGAAGGATCCTCATCGACGGAGGCAGTTCAACGGATGTGCTTTCACTAAAGGCTTATGACGTCATTGAAGCTAGGAAGGGAAAGGCTCAAGACGAACTTGACGCCCCTAGTCGTGTTTGGCAAGCACACTTTGATCTCTGCAAGATTAGTTGTGCTTCTAGTAACTTTTTTCGAAGGGGACAACATAATCCTGTACTTCATCAATTTCTTGGTGAACGACAACTCCGCCTACAACGCAATACTGGGTAGACCCACGATTCATGGGCTAAGGGTGGTCGCGTCAACTTACCACCAGGTGTTAAAGTTCCCTACTCCTATGGGGGTGGGGCAAGTTAGAAGAGAACTGTTATCTTAGAGGGAGTGCTACCACAGAGCCTTACGGGGAATGGTAGTTGTCACTGGGATAAAGGACTGTTGAAAGAGGGTCAGTGCCAGGTGAGGCTGTCCAAAGAACATCACCTGTGGGGGTACAAATCAAGCAACTACCCAGGTCTCAAAGCGTCAAAGCCGATGCTTTGGCAAAGTCAAATGCCGCTTACAAAACCAAGACAGACAAGACCGTGCTGGTAGAGATCCTAGAAAAGTCTAGCATCCCCGCCAAGCTGCTGCACAGAATTAGCAAGGCAACACCAGTCTCACCTACAACAATAAGATCCTCTATCTTTGGAGTGGTTAAACACTTGAAAAATACTTTCGGTATATTGTAATTTGTCATTGAATAAAAAATGAAGTGTTATTTTCTCATTCTTTCCATCTTAATTTAAATATATTGATTTTATTTTCATAAACTTAAATTGAGGGTATGCAAAATATAGAGAAAAAAGATTGTTATTCATTCGAAGTCAAAAAATTCCTGGGTTACAACCTAGAAGGAAAAAGTAAAGACTGCAAAGTAAAATGCTTCAAGTAAAAAGGAATGCAACGAAAAAGTCATCCAGGCCCCCTAGAGCTACGCCTACTAGAAGTTGGTCGGTTGAGTTTGGCTTGGGCAGGTGCTATCCTAGCTGGAAGAGCCCGACTTCTTTCAGGCATGGCTTGGAAGATGCGGGAGTCGTAGCAAGCGGCTTGGGCTGGATCACTTGGAGGTCTGGACTCGAAGGCTGGCAAGGAAGGGTTGGGAACTTTTTTCGCAGTGTTGGAACAAAGAGACCGAAAAAGAGGAAGGAGGTTGCCATAGCTAACTCCCTCATAAATTCGGTCTAGTGCCCAACCAATGGCAGCCTCACCAATGTTGTTCTCCAAAATTACAAAGGCAGGAGAGCCCTTCACGAGAAGGCTGCACACTCGTGGATAAGTCGACAAAGTCCAAAGTAGCACTAAGGGACCCTGCACACTCGTGACATCCTAGTGCTACAACGAGAAGGCTGCACCCCTAAGGGGTCGGTCATGAAGGTGAGGACCTGCCAAGGTTGACCGAGTCCAAGTAACTCTGGAGTCAAGGCTGTTACACCTCCAAAGGGTAATGGTCATGCGTTACGCCGGTATTCACACCCGGCTTAATGACGGACGTTTCTAACGGCCGGCCAATATATCATCATAAGTGAGTTGCAACGGTTACGAGACCGGCTGCTATAAAAGTCAAGTCATTTTCCCATCCAAAGAGGCAATTCCTAAGCTAAGTACCCTTAAGCCATTCTTTGTGCTTTAAACTATTCACCCTAATTGCATTTTCTGACTTAGGCATCGGAGGTCCTATGACTCACACTACACCGATATGCTCTAAAATTCATTTTTTTGCAGGCCCTTTCGTCCTCAACTAAACAAATTTACTGTGGATATTCGTTGACCATTTTTCGGCATCAACAAGATCCATGAAAATAGTTCGCTTAGAAATTATTTTAAAACCACCTTCTATTATAAAGGGAGGGGAAGAGGGAGAGGACGTTAGGAAAATAATAGGGAAGGGAAATCTCTTCGCTGCAAAATGGGTCGAATAATTCAAAGGAAAACGAATAAAAAGAGCAATCTCTTGATTCCCAAAGAATAAACCGCCATAATTTTCGATCTAAGGCAGACTCTATCCTTCTGGCGAACTCCTCGAGACTTGTGCAAGGAGACGTTCAGACGATGCCTACTGTTCAGACTAACCTAAGTAGAGTACCATCTGTAGAAAAGAAAAGGAAAGGTTTGAAAAAGAAGCAGAATTTGAGGGATCTCGGTTTGAAGAGCCTAATAAACCCCCACCCACTATTTTGTGAATCCTAGACAGTTGAAGTCTACTCATTGAAATCACTAATAAAGTGGGCCTAGTCAGTGAAGGATCACTAACCTCTCGCGAAAAGAATAGTGATACTAGAATTAGGCTCTCAGTTATCTGTTTCAAAGGTCAAGTTCGGGCATTTGATTGTCAAGTATTGAAAGTTGACCTAATTTGTAAATTAAGAGAGAATATTACAACAAGTTTTCTTTGCCTAATTTAATTCCAATTTCTAGCAGAAAGCCTAACTCTCTAAGCAAGTTAATCCTTTAGAAACAAAAATTTATAAGGAGATGAATCTGACATTCCCAGAACATAGGAAGGATGAGAGAGTTCCCATCATTCATGAATCTAAAAATATTGTGATTGATCTATTGGAATCAGATGAGAATGGAAAAAATCTGGAAAATTGGAAAAGGAAAGCTAAGAAAGGGATGTACTTTTCTACTATCTCAAGTCAAAGCTCAGTTTTGAATGAGCAGCTAATTGGATCGAAACATGGATTGGATGAATTGGTTGTAAAGTTAGTTGGTAAGAAATGTAAAATTGTTGACATTAAGCTTTACAACCAAATATCGATGAAGGTTGAAGATCAGCCCCCACTAAACACAATGAAAATCTTAAGTTGAAATGTTTAGAGGTTGGAGAACTCCCAAGCATTGCAGACACTTCTTTATGAGGTGTAAAAGTTGAATCCTTATCTGGTCTTCTTGTTGGAGACCAAGTGTTGCTCGAACATTGCGGTTTCTGTGAAAGTTAAGCGCAGGTTTGATTCTTGCTTTTATGTTTTGTGTGTTTTCATGAGTGAAGGCCTTATTCTATTTTAGAAATCTTCTGCTTTGATAACCATTAAATCTTTCTCTAAGGTCATATTGATGATTATGTATCAGAAGAGATAAGTTATGGAGGTGTACTGACTTTTATGGCAACTCTATTTATGTTAAAAGAAAAGATTCATGGAGCCTACTCAGTTGGCTTAATGATAGTTCAAGGTTGTCCTTGATTGTGGGAGGTGATTTCAATGAATTCATTTTATTGGAGAACAATCTTATGGGAGTTCTCGGAACAGACATTGTATGAATGAATTTAGAGAGGTTATTCACTACTATGGCTTCGTTGATCTTTGTCACTATGGGGATCCTTTCACTTGGGCTCATAATAAAGGTAAGGCCAACTCGGTTCGGGTTAGGCTCGATAGGTATCTTGCTAACTTTCTCTTTATTTCTTTTACTAATAATATTGTTGTTAATTATCTAAATTTTCAATTTTCTGATCACATATCGATATTGGTTTCCTTCTATTTGTTATTTGACAAGTCAATTGTATCGTCCTCTATTAGAAGTGAAGAAGATTCATAAATAGTTTGATTTAACTTGCATATTGCTCTGATATTATTAAAAATTGTTGGGACCAATCTGGTCCTCTGATAACCTTTCTATCGTTATTGACTCCAAAGTTTGGTTGAGTATCGATGAGCTTATTCTTTGGAATGGGAATCAGCTTAAAGGCTTTATTCGAGGGGTCATCAATAGGGTGGAGTCCAATATTAAGCTCTTGAAATTGGATAGGGAGGTCAATTTATCACAAATTAGGGTGCTTGAATCTGATTTTAATGCTTTCGTGGAAGAAGAAGAGTCTTTCTAGACGCAAAAATCTACAGAAGATTGGCTCATATGGGGATGGTAATACTAAGTAGTTCCATGCTAAGGCATCGGGTAGAAAAAAGCTAAACATGATTTGGAATAACCTTGACAACGATGAAACTTGTTTCTCGTCCCCAAAGGATATTGCCGGAATCGCTAAGGATTATTTCGTTAAGTTATTTCAAGAGCATTCCCCTTGGGCCTTGGCCACTAATAAAATTTTGGATTGCATCTCTCCTTAGATCTTTGGTCAAGATAATAGCTTTCTTGATAGGCCATTTTTTAAAGCATAGATGGAAAAGGCCTTTTTTAGCATGAGCCTTTTCAAAGCCCCTGGTCTAGACGAAATGCTCTATTTTTTCAAAACTACTAAGAGATATTGGGGAAAGAGGATGTGATGGTGTGCCTTAGTGTTCTTAATGATGGGTCTCTGAATTTGGTCCGCTCAATAATACACTTATTTCCCTCATTCCTAAAGTGAGTAACCCGATTAAGATAGAAGATTTCAGACCTATTAGTCTTTGTAACACTATCTATAAAATTATCTCTAAATCCTTGGCTAATAGGTTAAAAATCTTTATTGATAAGGCCATCTCTCCTTCTTAGTCGACCTTTGTGCCAGGTAGACTTATCTTTGATAATATTCTTATTGGTTTTGAATGCATCCACTCAATTAACAAAACACTTAAAGGTTATGATTGGTTTATGGCTCTTTAAACTCGATATGAGTAGCCTTTGATTGGGTTCATTAGGACTCTGTATTTCAGATAATGGGTAAGTTGGGTCTTAGCCCCTCATGAATTTATAAGTTAAAAGCTTGTGTGAGCTTGGTGACTTTCTCGCTCCTTATCAATGGCCATCCACTTGAAGAATTTGCTCCTCACAAAGGGATTAGGTAGGGGGTCCTCTTTGCACCTATCTCTTCCTCATGCGCGTTCAGTGGCTCTCTTCTCTGTTGAAAAGGGAAGAATTTCTTACTTCTTTGAAAAGTTTTAAAACTAATAACTTATGTCCCTCTATTTCGCATCTTTTTTTGTCGATATAGTCCTTTATTTTTCAGGGCTAAGGAAAAATATTGCAAGTGCATTAAAAATATTCTTCATCTTTACAAGAGAGCTTCTGGTCAAATTATTAATTTCAAGAAATCCTCGATGATGTTTAGCAAGAACGTCGACAATGTTAAAGGAACATTCCATAACAACATCATTGGTGTTAAAATCAGTAACTCTCCTTGCACCCACTTGGGTCTGCCCTCTTAGAATCAAAGTAAAAAAAAAGGATCTTTGAGTTTGATCAAGGAAAAAGTGAGTCACGGTGCCCAGGCTTGGAAAGGCAAGTTGCTCTCCAAAAGGGGTAAGTAAATTTTCATTAAGGTTGTGGCCCAAGCCATCCCTACCCACATAAGGAGTTGTTTTAAACTTCCTAAATGATCTTGTGAGGATCTTAATAGATTATGTGCTCAAATTTTGGGGCGGGCATGAAAGTGGTAAAGCGAGGGCTCATTGGATATCTTAGAAGAAGTTTAATAGAAAAGTAGATTCATTTTGGAGGATTCATAAGTTTGAATTTCATAGAGAATTCAATAAAGTTGAACGCTTTTTAAACTTCCAAAGAAGAAATGCCCTCCTGAAGTCCAAAACCACTTCGAAGATTAAGTGATTCCATAAACAAGCAACCACATACCAATAATACACATCCTTTCCAGTCAAGATCGCAATTCGATAAATAGATGATCTACTACGAAGAACGTGCATCACATTTTTCAAGTCAATAACATTTATTGTGAGAGAGAATCAAAGAAATATATGAGATATTGTGATTCACATCGCACATATGAAATCAGTACAATATATTTTTCATTTACATGTGTCTCGCATTCATCTTCATTGCTGAAATCTCCTGTGAACAATATTCATGAACTTTGTGAGTGTTGTCGCTCGTGAACTTTGAAAATTTTTAAAAATACTTTTAAATTTTACAAAATGTTTTAATAACACCTCTATTATTAAATTTTGATGAAAATCGTTAATGTTTTATTAAATAAATACTCCTTCAACTTAAAAAAGTCTAAAAAATATCCTGGATTTTAAAAACTAAAAAAAAACATCTTTACCATTATTTTTGAATAAAAAGTGTTAAAATTTTGTTTCAATAAATATGTCATAGTGAGAAATATTCATACTCAAAAATTGTACGCCAACCCAATTATTCTTTTGTCTCACTTTATATGTTTTTCAACAAATATATGTTAATCGGAGTCACGATTTGATCTATTAATTTTTAGAAATTTAAAATTCATAACTTTAAACATCTTTTATTAATCAAATATGAAAAAAAAACTAAATTATTGTTGAACTGAATTTTTTATAATTCAACAATTGTTAAGATGGGATTGAAAACCTAAATCGTGAAGGCTCATGTAAAGATTTATTTAGTATTTTAAAGTTGAATAATAACTTATCATTATTTTTTTTAGTGAGCGATTTTTAACTTGAATTATTTAAATAATTTACCTTCTTAAATGTTTAAATTTAATGTCAAATTTTAGAAATAAATAATAAATTCCTCATGACTTCGCAAATGCTTTAAAATTAAGATTTTTTGTTTAACATTGAATCGAGATTGTCCTCAAGAGGCGGCCCAAAGGTTGAAGCGTGAGCATTTTGGACATGCTTCATCAAACATCTCGAGTTTGAGTCCGTTAAGAATGTTTAAAATAGAAAACTCTTGAAATATATATGGGTTTTGGCCACAGATTTAGTACCTGACTCTCGATGTAGTTAGGTAGTTCGATAGGGATTGTAACTCTCCTTGGCTAGGGGGCAAGCTTGAACTGGTTGGTTAACCCAAAAAAAATTGCATTAATATTAAAACTGAAACTTAGAATTCATTTGTAATATTGTGATTTATTTAAGAGAAATTCTACTAGATATTCAAGTTTTAGACACTAATTACATATCTATTCAAATTAAAAACTATTATCAAGAATATTCTTTGAATTAAAATTAATGAAATTATATTTTCATTAATACCAAAATCACCCTTTTTCAATTTTTGATATTTTACTCTCTTTCTTTTCTTCTTTTTTTCAGTCGTGGCTGGAGATGGAGTCGGCCATTGGAGCTAGCAATCGACGATCTTCTCCTTGATTTTCTTCGTGATTTTCTCCATTATTATCTCTCAAGGAATTGATGACAGCGCTATAGTAAACAATAAAACCTAATATCCATGAGTTTCTTGGATATGAAAATTGGAACATTAATTATAGTTAGAGAACATCAATAATACTGTATTATGGTAAATTGTATTACTGTACTATAAACCATAATCGTGAATATATGTGTAACTATACAATATTGTATTATATAATAAAATCAATATTTAATATTGTATTATGTTCCGTAAATACTCCATATGTATTATAATGTATAATAATACAATAGCACATCGATAATATAATTATTGTAATGTGAGATTGTATTATGATGCTAAATATGTATTATAAAAAATACTCAATTAATATATAGTGACAAAAACTATTGATATTATAATAAAACCAATAATGAATGACAATGCCACACACTAATACATGGATTCATAAATACAATACTAATACAAATCTTTATTTTTCTAAATATATTATAATACAGTTATAATATCAACCTGAAAGCTATTATGATAATTATATTTGTCAGAGTTTTTTTATATCATGTATTATGATAATTACTCGATAATGTCTTTATTATATAAAATTCGTTTTATGATACTGTATTATAATAATACATTATCTAAATAAATTATATTATAAAAATACTAATATTGTATCATAACAACAAACTAATAAAACTCATACTTGACATTGGATCGAGGTAGAAGTGAAATTCTTGTTAGTTTTCATTTCACATGTAATTCTGTATTATGAAATACACAACATAATGACATTTTTGTACATAGTTTCATCTTTAACTTAGGAATTGTTTTAAAATACAATTGACGACGGTCTTTTTCTTTTTGCAACTTAGAATATCACAACCATCTATCACCTGCGTTGCAAGAGACGATGAAACCTATTCCATGATAAATCTTGCTTTCCTTCCTGATACCAGTTGATAAATCTCTGCAAAAATGCTTGAAGAGGAAATCGATAGAGCAAAGTTGAAGCTTCATACGTCGGTGTCCATGAAGGATATAACTATTGACGGTGCTTCAAGAAGACAACATCCATGGAGGAGACGACTTTGAGGAAACAACCTTGTTGTTTTCGAACGGTAGATGAAAAACTTCTCCGGTGACCATGGAATGTTAAACTTTACTGTGTGTGTTTTTACTTAACTTTATTTTTAATTTAAGGTAGTATAGTCTTATATTTCTTATTTTTAAAAAGATTGAATTAGTTTGCTAATAGTTTAGGATTTTACTAGTATTTTAATTAGTTTCGTAATTTTGGCTAGTGATGCAAAATTCTCTTTATTTAAACATTTGAATTTCTTTTTATCAATTGCGAATACAACATTAAACGTGAAAAATCAAAGCACTTTACAATTAACAGTACACTTAGTCAAAACATATTAGAATTTAAGCTAACTTTCAATGGCTTTCTATTTTTAGATAACCTGACAATCCGAACTAATACAACTAAATTTAATACTCAAATGCACAGGATTGGACCGGTTGATGGATTCATTAACATGAAATTTTGATTGGTCCAAACAATCTCGTTAACTCAACCCCATGTACACCCCTACTTTCTATTAATTGAATAAAAAAAATAATAAACACATAAAATAAATTATGATAAACAACAATCATATGAAAAATATATTATTAAATTAATTTCAACGTCAGACTAACTCTTCGATTAATTAAAAAATTAATGTTGATACATAAAAGTAGTTCATAAGTTAAAATTACAAATAATAATAATAATATTTGAAACAAAATTTTTAACATTTTTATAAAAAGATTAACGATATAAATATTTTATAAAGTTTTTAGAGCATTCAGAGTTGTAACAGTTGTAGCTCACTTAATGATGGCTTAATGGTCAGCCATTTATAAAGTCAGCCATTAAACCTAGAAGGAATGCTAGAGTAACTCCTGACCGTTACAACTTAGAGGTGTAACGATATGTCTTGGATGTTACTTGAGCTTGGTCGACCCTAGGGGAGTTCTAACCTTCATAGCCAGCTCCTTTGTGGGCCTTCTTGGTTTAATCCTAGGACGTTGCATCTTAGTCGGAGACGTTACTTGGACCCGTTCAATTCTTATGGGTCCTCACCTCCACGGCTAACCTCTTGGAGGTGTGTGCCTTCTCAATGTAACTCTAGAACGTCACCCCTAATAAATGCAACGATCTTAAATGTTACTTGGACTCGGTCGACTTGTCTACAATAGAACATTAACCTTCATGGTCAACCATCTTAGGGTTTTTGCCTACTCGACTGACCCATAAGGGGGGGGGGGGGGGGGGGGGGGTCAAATGGATTTGGCTGCACCCCAGGGGCAGTTTTTTAAAAGGC
>JBBMEG010015528.1:0-29117 GCA_037832605.1 Cyclanthera cordifolia
GGGTCGACCGTGGAGGTCAGGACTCTCCGAAGAGTCGACCGAGTCCAGAATCAAAACTGTTACACCTCTAAAGGGTACCGGCCAGGAGTTACTCCGGTAATCATACCCGGCTTAATGGCGGATGTTTCTAACGGCCGACCGTTATATCGCCATAAGTGAGCCGCAGCGGTTGCAAGGCCGGCTGCTATAAAAGTCAAGTCATTTCTCCCTTTCAAGGGGCGATTCCTAAGCTAAGTACCCTTTAGCCGTTCTTTGTGCTTTAGTTTTTTCTCCCTAAATCTGCTTTCTGACTTAGGCATCGAGGCTCTGTGCCTCACACCACATTAGTGTGTCATAAATTTGCTTTTTTGTAGGCCCTTTCGTCCTCAACTAAATAAATTATTACTGTGGATATCCGTTGACCATTTTTCGGCATCAACAAAACCCTTCCCAACCCAACCCCAAACAAAGGCACTACATGGAATTAAAAAAAATAATAATAATAATAAAACTTATCAAATTAATGATTCTAAAAAAAATTTAAAAATAGAACCTTTTTCGCATAATTATTTATATTACTAATATTATACCGTAAATACATTTAAAATTTCCCTACCTTTGTAATTACATTTTGAGAAAAGACGATTTTCCTAAATTTATTTTTGATTTATTGTCTGTTGAGTTGGGATTAAAAAGCAAGCAGCTTAATTGGTATCAGAGATGTGTAACTAAAAAAAAATAAAAAATTTGTCTACAGAGTTATCGGTATGGCTGGGAAACACTTTCAATCAACTATGGGCTTTTAATTGTTTCGGTCCACCAATGAAACTATTAACCACCCATTTTCCAGTAAAACCAAAACCGAAAACCGCTTTTTAACTATTAAAAAAACACAATTTCTTAAAATACAAGGAAAAGTATCCTTTTAGACCTATATTAATTATAAATTGGTAAGAAATTCTCTTTACAAAAATAAATCAGCAAAATATTTAAAATTTATATTCTCAAATTAGTTTCAATGTTTAATGACATAAGAAACAATGTTATTGGGTGACAAAAAATGGTCAACCAGCTTCGACGGTAAAAATTTATTTATAAATGATGAATTTGTCTGCAAAACAACAAAAATTAGACACAATGATATCTAAAGTAACAATGTATTTTGAGAGAGTTAAGAGAGAGCTTGAGAGCTTAGGATTAGCTTACAAGGATTATGAGTGCATTTCAGCTTGGATTTGAATGTTAATGTAATAGCCCCAAGTTTTGAAACATTTAAAAATAAATATATTTTATGTATCGAAAAAATTCGAGGAGTTAAAAGGACCAAATTTTCCTTCAATAGGGTTAATATGACTTAAGTAATTAAGGGGACAGGGTAATTTCAAGGAAATGTGGTTAATTTTGGAAATTTGGACAGCAAGGGCAAATTAGTAATTTTGGACAAAAAGACAAGATAGGAAAGGGACGAAATAGGGAAAAGACAAAAAAAAAAAAATCAATGATTGGGCTATAAATACCCAATCATTGGCACTCATTAAAACCCTATTTATCACTAATCATTAGCTGTCGTTAGACTACAATTCTTGGAACCTTGTTTTCAGCAAAAAAGTAGTTGTCGTCCACCGCTGTTCGATTTTGTGCCACCGCTATTCGGGAGCCGCGTTTTGTCGTGCGATTTGCCCATGCAGTCTAGGAGCGTCGCTAATTAAGAAGTTAGAGCACGCGTTAGTGCCGCCCCAACATCCAATCAAAATTCGCCGTCATTCCAGCGAATACTAGTTCGCCTCCACGTCTGCCAATCACTGCTTGTTGTCGTTGCGAGCCAGTAGGAACCCACCATGTGCCTGCTCTCCATTCAGCCACCACTGAATGCCTCAGCTTCGGATTGGGCACGCCGTTCTCGAACTTGACGTGCCTCAACCAACCCTACAGAGGGCGTCGAACCATGCCAGCGACCAACCTGAGCCTATCTGCGCACTTCGAACCTATCCTAGACACGTCTAAGCCTATCTTCAGGCGTCAGTGACTGCCGATTCATGAGTCCGTGTCTCGAGTCCGTTTTTAGGGGTTTTAAAGCCTAATTCTCTCTCATTTATCTTGTATGGGTTCCTTTAGGTAGAGATTAAGAAGCCCTAGATTCGACTTTCAATGGCTGTTTGAAGCGGTTTTTGGCCAAGTTAAGGGATTATTTTCCTCGTATGCGATCATTGTGGGTAATTTGGAGAATGTATATATTTAGTTAAGCTTTGAACGACTTGATTGCATCGATTGATTTATTCCGAGATTTAGGGTGCCTTGTATGTTGTATTGAGATTATACCAGCATGTTATAGTTCTGAGATTTTCGTGATAAAGTTAATTAACGTTTGTTTGATTATCGAGATAGTCCAACATGTCTAGCTGTGAGTTTGATGAAATAGGTTTTAGTTGTTTGTCCCAAAGAGGGTCGAGATTGTTATTCATGTTTAATTGTTCCAAAGGGAACCGTAGAAGTTTTACTCGAGTTTAAGGTCGTAAAGAGGACACGATTTTATAGAGCACGAGCTATAGTTAAGTCAGGCGTGTCTTGATCGTTAGACTTGGATAGGGGATTAGTTCAGGCGTCGGGCGTTGAGGAAGATATTCATACTTCCCGGTACTGTTAGAAATTAGAGGGCCACCCGATTAGCCATACCTACCCAGAGTTCGCTTGACTTTTTGCAGGTGTCGTGCAAGGAGTATGAGTTGGGAGATATCCCATTGTGGAGAGCCTTGGATCAGTCTCTTTACACGAGTGTTCGAGTATGGCGGCAACCAGATTGTTTCGGCTTGCTGAGGTGCTCTCACACTAGTATAAGTTACCAAGATTGAGATAAAGATAAAGTTTGAGTTAAAGATAAAGATTGAAGTTTCAAGTTAAAGTTATAGTTTGAGTTATGATAATGAAAAACTTCAAGATAAAGATTAAGATGATTATGTGATCATGTTCGTGTTTCTTTGATTGTATATGTGTTCTTGTAGATCTCGTGCTGGGACCCTTACTGAGTTTTCACGAACTCACCATTTTCCATTGTGAAATCCCCTAGGTACTCAGAAGTGAGCTAGGATGTGTGAGCTAAAGCTGGTGTGACTATAGGTAAGCTGCATTAGGGTTTATGAGTTTATTTTTAAAAGTTTGTTATTTGATTATTTTTTAAAGTATGAACCCTGATTTGAGACATGTTAGTATAGGTTTTATTAATATTTTATTATTTTTCGGGTACCCTATAAATCATTGAATTGTTTGAACTATTTTCAATAAATGAAATTGTTATTTTAGCATGTCTCTATGAGTATTGTTACTGTTTAATTCATGCATAAGAGGTTAAGACCCCTATTTTGAGGCACCCGAGTCCCTCGTGGCCCAAGCCCCTTGAAGGTTAAACAAAGCTCTATCCATTGTTTTTAGGGCTAGGTCAAGCTTCTACAGTACGTGTGATACATGTATAAGTAGTTATCATACACCATCCCTTGTTAGTAGAGAAAGAGTTAGGTTCTCATCGTTAATCTGCTACTAGGTGGGAAAGTAATGGTAGGAAACACTTACAATGCAAAGGCATTTTATTAAAAAGCAATGGTAATGAGGAGACATGTAAGCTATATTTCAAATTCTTGAGTCAAACTACTTTTCTTAATGTTGAACTCTTATTTCTCTCTATCAAAATCTAACTTAGGTATTGTTGTAGCTTAAATATCCTGGAATACTCGGAGAAGGCTGGGACCCCACTCGAGGGTCGGTAAAGCCAACGCTGACCCTTCAGGGGTCTGCCAAATGGAGGCCTCGACCCTTAGGGGGTCGACCAAGTCCATGCCGACCCACTGAGGGTCGGCCAAATGGAGGCCTCAACCCTTAAGGGGTCAACCAAGCCAACACCGACCCCTAGAGGTCGGCCAAATGGAGGCCACGACCCTTAGAGGATCGGCTGAGCGGAGGCCACGACCCTTAGGGGTCGGCCAAGAAAGCCTAACCCCTTAGTAGTTGGCCCTTGCAGCCTCGACCGTCTTGAGACTGCCAAAAGAAGGTGAGCATTGGGGGAAAGCCGTGGAGGTCAGGACTCCTCTAGAGTCAACCGAGTCAAAGTAATGACTATATCCGTTGATAACGGCTAGGAGTTATGCCGAGTAGGCCAGCCCGAGTGGGTTTTTTGTGGAGGTCAGGACTCTCCAAAGAGTCGATCGAGTCCAAGTAACGTATGGAGACGTTGCACCCTGCGGCGTCCATCGTTACAACGAGTAGAGGACTCTCATAAGAGTTGATCGAGTCCGAGTAACATATGAAGACACTGCACCCCGCGACGTCTCCCGTTACAATGAATAGGTTAGCCCGAGTGGATTGGTTGTGGAGGTTAGGACTCTCCCAAGAGTCGACTGAGTCCAAGTAGCGCTCGGAGACGTTGCACACTCGTAACGTCTTAGCGTTACCACAAGAGGGCTGCACCCTTAAGGGGTCGGTCGTGGAGGTGAGAACCTGTAAAGGTTGACCGAGTCCAAGTAACTTATAAGTCAAAATCGTTACACTTTCAAAGGGTAACGATTAGAAGTTACGCCGGTATTTATTTCCAGCTTAATGACAGACGTTTCCAACGGTTAAGAAGCCGCCCATAAGTGAGCTGTAACGGTTCTAAACCGACTGCTATAAGAAGTCAGATCATTCTCCATTTTAAGGGAGGCGAATCCTAAGAAAAACTACGCTAAGTATTCTTAAGCCATTCTAAGTTCTAAAAAGCCCTCTAAATTACTTTCTAAACTCCTACTGACTTAGGCATTGGAGGCCTTGTGGCTCAACCACACCGGTGTGTCCTAAAATTGTTCTTTTTTTAAGGCTTTTTATCCTCGGTAATATAAAACGTACTGTGGATATTCATTGACCAGTTTTCAGCATCAACAGTCGGCGACTTCTGTTGGAACGAGAGAGTGTTCTACCTAAGAAGCTTGATTCTTAAACATTTTTCTACAAAAATGTCTAACATTGAGGACGACCATCACCACGGTGTCGAAGAAGAGTGGGACGTTAGCACACTAGGAGGATAATTTCCTCTAGAGGATATAATAATATTAATATCGAGAACTACTCGGATCCTGAGGGTGTGGTAACCACGCAAGAATCCGAGTGTGCGGATCCGAAGTTTTCAGCTTTAGAGGAAAAAGTGCAAGAAATGACAGAGAGTTTGAGTCGGCTGGTGACAACCTCTTCCGACTCAGACAGCTATCGCTGAAAAGCAGTAAGCACCGTAGGAAGCGGTGAAGCGACAACCTTCCAAGAAAAAGGCTGCGGCCGACAAGTCAGCCCCTTTGGTTCGGGATGCTGCCAAAGGGAAAGCCCCAGCCACGAAGGCTGCAAGAAAGGCTCTTTCTCGACACCAGAGACCGGTTGAACGACTTTTGACTAGGCAGTAATGATTGGAGGAGGGAGCACTCAGTTCACTAGGGGATTTCTTTCAGAGCTGAAGAGTCTTCCAGAACGCAGTCAGTCAGGAGGAGCTAGTCGCGAGTACCACACGAGGGTCATCCACCCCACATCCCTCAAGAACTTTAAGTGCTTGGCCGACGAGATTAGACTTGAGAGCGGATCACAGAGATTTACTTAACCAACGCCCAAGAGAGGCAGGGCACGACGGAGTCGAGGATCAAACTTGATTAGCTCAGCTTTGCCTTCTCCCAGATCAGTTGGGAAGCATGAAGAAGACACAAGACCAAGACGGACTAGACCTGGATAGCTTGGTCAACCAAGTCGACCCTCCTTTCATAGATCCTTCATTACCCAGTTCTTGGGTGGGCGAGATTATAAAAAGTCAGTCACTCATCTACTGACCATGAGGCAAAGAAGCCAGGAGACCCTTCGGGAGAACATAGCACGCTTCAACAACGAGACGTTACAAGTCAAAGGGTACATTGATAGTACGACTCTTGCAGCGGTCGTAATCGGACTCAAGGATGAAAAGTTCCTGTGGTCACTAGGAAAAAGGCTTCACTCACATATGCCGAGCTGCTAACTAAAGCACAAAAGTACATGAGTGTAGGGGAACTGGTCAACTCCCGAGGAGGCACAGAAGGAAAGCGCTCCATTCCTGAGAGTGAGAAATTGACAAGTCGTCGCGAGTCTGACTACAAGGAGTCGAGAAAGCGAAGGGCGGAAGAACGCCCTGTGAAAAAAGAGAAGGCCAAATGAAAGGGGGTACCATCTAGCCGTTTCGAAAAGTACACCCCAACGGTAGTTCCCATAAAGCATATCATGATGGAGATTCATGATAAAGAGAAGCTAAAGTAGTCGAGTTGAATTAGGGCGGGATCCAACAAGAGAAATAAGGGCAAGTACTGCCTATTTCATAAGGATCACGACCATGCTACCTCGGACTGCTACGATCTTAAAGAGTCCATAGAGTCCCTCATCTGAAGAGGTCGTCGGGGCAAGTACGTGGAAAAGGGTGGAAAGACGTCCGAGTCCCCTAGCAAGAAAAAAAGGATGCAAAAAATCACCACCGCCACTAGAAATCAGAATCATTGTTAAAGGGTCGGTTGGAGGGGAGTCCAACTGGAGTCGGAAAGAAAATGTGAGACAAACCAAAAGCCTACTAAGGGATAAGGAAGTGTGAGTAATGGTAGCAGTGGACGAGCAACTTGGCTTCACTACCACTGAGGTTGCAGCATTACACCAGCCGCACAATGACGCCTTAGTGGTGTCTTTGACCGTCTCCAACATCTGCGTCAAGAGGATCCTCATTGACGGAGGTAGTTCAGCGGATGTGCTATCGCTAAAGGCTTACGACGCCATGAAGCTGGGAAGAGAAAGGCTCAAGCCAAATTCGACACCTCTGGTTAGATTTGGTGGGAGCACTCTGACTTCTGAAGGTTCAGTCGAGCTCCCGGTAACTTTTGGCGAATGGGACAACATAGTCCTCTACTTCGTAAATTTCTTCATGGTAAACGACAACCCCGCCTACAATTCAATATTGGGAAGACCTACAATACATGGGTTAAGGGTGGTCGCGTCGATCTACCACGAGGTGATGAAGTTACCTACTCCCATGGGGGTGGGGCAAGTACGAGGAGAACAACTATCTTCGAGGTAATGCTACTACACAGCTCTACGGGGAGTAGTAAGGGTCATAGAAGTGAAGTCTATCGAAGAGGAACCTAGTCCACGTGAGGTTGTCCAAAAGACAGCACCTGTTGAAGGTCATTCCTTAGAAATGGACCTCAACCCCACCTCGAGAGTAGTTGAGCGAGGCAGAGAAGAACCTATCGAAGAATTAGAAGCAGTACCCTTGCTGAGCGACACGCAAGTCATGAGTATCGAGACCGGCCTAAGTCTAGAGTAAACTTCGAGTCTTGTAGAATTCCTACAAAAAAATGCGGATGTGTTTGCTTGGTCTACCAACGACATGCGGGGGTAGACCCAAGTATCATGGTCCACCAGCTTAATGTCGACCGGGATCACAGGCCAGTACGCCAAAAGCAGAGAGCATTCAATCATGAGTGCAATGAGGTTATTGTCGAATAAGTAGATGGACTGCTGAAAACAAAGTTTATTCGAGATGTACATTACCCCTAATGGCTGTCCAACGTTCTTTTGGTAAAGAAGCCAAACGAAAAATGGAGGAAGTGCATTGACTTCACTAATCTCAACAAGGAATGTCCAAAAGATAGCTTTCCATTTCCTCGCATAGACCAGTTAGTGGATGCGACGGCAGGGCATGAGCTGCTAACTTTCATGGACGCCTATTCTAGGCACAACCAGATCAGGATGCGTCCCGAGAAGATCAAGAGAAGACGTCCTTCGTCACTAACATTGGCTTGTATTGTTACAATGTAATGCCCTTCAACCTGAAGCATGCGGGTGCAACCTATTAGAGGCTGGTTAACAAAATGTTTACCGACCTGATTAGAAAAAGTATGGAGGTCTACGAGGGAAAATTCTAGTAAAAAGTAAGCAGGTGGAAGGACGTCACCATGATCTGATGAAGGCCTTCAACAACCTGCGACAATACAGAATGAAGCTCAATCCGAGAAAGTGAACCTTTGGTGTTCGCTCGGGAAAGTTCCTAGGATTTCTCGTACACTAACTAGGGATTGAAGCGAACCCGAAAAAAGATCTGGGCCGTATTGGAGTTAGAACCACCTAAGACGCTGAAACAACTGCAAAGCTTGAACAAGAAGGTAGCTGCCTTGAGCCGTTTCATAAGCCGAGCTACAGATAAGTGCCTCACTTTCTTTAAAATTTTAAAGAATAAGGGAAAGTTCGAATGGACCCAGAATGTGAGAAAGCCCTAGATGAACTTAAGGCCTACTTGGGCGCTGCATCCCTCCTATCCAAGCCAGTTCTAGGAGAGGACATCTTCCTCTACTTGGCCACGTGCGAGAAGGCGATAAGCTTAGTCTTGATAAAGGAAAGTGATTGGTGCCAACGACTGGTGTACTATACCAGTAAGGCCATGGTGGATGCGGAAACCCGTTATCCCGAAGTTGAAAAACTAGCTCTAGCACTGGTGACAGCGACTAGGCGATTACGTCCATACTTCCTAGCCCACAAGATAATGGTGTTGGCCAACTTCTCTTTACGTCAAGTTCTACAAAAACAAGACGCCACTGAGAAGTTGATGAAATTAGCAGTTGAGCTTAGTAAGTACGACATGCGGTAGCTGATTTCATCGTGGAACTCACTCAATCGCTGAAAAGTTGGAGGAAATCTGAGTCCTTGAAGATCCAATGATGTGGATGCTTCATGTTGATGAGTTCTCAAACAACAAAGGTTGTGGAGCTGGATTGCTGTTGGAGTCACCTGAAGGGGACTGACTCGAGTATGCCCTCAGGTTCAACTTTCAAGCGTGCAACAATGAGCGACTCTCAGTTGATCACCAGCCGAGCTTTGGGGGTTTATCAGGCAAAGGAAAAGCGAATGAAACCTACTTAGAAAAGGTCAAATATCTGTTGGCATTGTTCGTAGAGTACAAATCCAATAAGTACCTAGGTCCAAAAACACCAACGCTGATGCCTTGGTAAAATTAGCTGCCTAATATGAAACCGAGGTGGCTAGAACCCTGCCTGTAGAGATCCTAGACAAGTCTAGTATCACTACCGAGCTGGTGCACGAAATTAGCGAGGCAACCTCAGTCTCGCCAACAACATAGATGACCCCCTTCCTTGAATACTTAAAGGAGGGGAAGTTTCCAAATGACAAGAAGGACACTCGACAACTTAAGTTCAAAGCTTCCAAGTACGTGGTGCAAAGGGATAATCTGTGCATGAGGGGGTATTCTTTACCTCTCCTTAGATATTTAACCCTAGCGAGACCACTTATGCAATGCAGGAAGTACACTAAAGAGTGGGGAAATCATGAAGGGTCAAGTTCCCTAGTCAAGAAGTTAGTCAGGCAAGGCTACTTTTAGTCAGCCATGGTCGAAGACTCCAAGAAGTATACTCGGACATACGACAAGGGCTAGAGGTTCGCTACCATCCAAATACAGCAACACGAGGTCTTGACTAGCATGATGGGACCATGGTCGTTTGTGAAATGGGGGTAGACCTTATAAGACCCATACCAGTTTGGCGAAGCCAAGTCAAGTTCGCGGTGGTACTAGTGGATTACTTCACCAAGTGGGCCAAAGCCGAGACCATACCGACTATCACCGAAAAGAAGGGACAGAGTTCATCTGCAGGTGCATAGCTACCGGTTTGGGATACCCGAACCCTCATTACTAATAACGGAAAGCAGTTTGACAACCAAGCTTTCCAGCAATTCTTCTCAAAGTTGGCGATTCTGCACAACTTCTCATACCAGTTCACCCACAAGCCAATAGGCAAGTGGAGGAAGTAAACAAGATCATCAAGAAGAATTTAAAGACCAAGCTTGAAAGCTTGAAGGGGTCTTAGGTGGAAGAACACCCACAAGTGTTGTGGGCGTACCGTACCACACCCAGGACGTCAACAGGCGAAACCCTGTACTTGCTAGTATTTGGGCAAAAGTAGTAATTCTGGTCTAGATAGGACTTTCATCCTCGCGTGTATAGTCTTTTGACCCAACTAAAAAATGACCAGCAGCTGTGGATGAGTCTAGATCTCTTGAAAGAAAGAAGGGACGCAACCCACATAAGGGTGGCACGGTACAAAGGCTGAATTTCTAAATACTACAACTCCCGAGTCAAGGAAAAACGCTTCAAAGTGGGCGAATTAGTGTTGGGGAAGGTGATGCGGAACACCAAAGAACTGAAATGTGAAGTCTTGGGGCAAAATTGGGAAGGACCATATCAGGTCGCCAAAGTGGCACATCCAAGCACCTACAACTTCGAAGACATGGACAGGAATAAGATCCTTCATCCTTTAAATGTTAACACTCGAAAAAGTACTTTCAATAAAAGGTAATTTAAGTCGTTAATGAATAAAGTAAAGTATTATTTTTCTCCTTCTTTTGAGAGTCTATCTTAATTTAAGTATATTGATGTTATCATAAACTTAAATTGAGGGTAAGCAAGATAGAGAAATAATCAAGAGTTATTATTCATTCAAAGTTCAAAATTTTCCAGGTTATAACCTAAAGGAAAGGCAAAGTTGGCAAAGTAAGATGCTTCAAAAAAGAAAGGCAACAAAAAGATAGTCATCAAGGCCCCCCCAGAGCTGCGCCTACTGGAAGTTGGTCGGTTGAGTTCGGCTTGGGCAGGAGTTGTCTTAGCTGGAAGAGCCTGACTTCTTTCAGGCACACCTTGGAAGATGCGAGAGTCGTAGCAAGCGGCTTGGGCTGGATCACTTGCAAGTTCGTATTCGAAGGCTGGCAAGGTAGGGTAGGCAACTTTTTCTGCAGTACTAGAACAAAGAGATCGAAAAAGGGGAAGGAGATTGCCATAGCTAACTCCCTCCTGAATTCGGTCCAATGCCCAACCGATGACAGCCTCACCGATGTTGTTCTCCAAAATTACGAAGGCAGGAGAGCCCTCCAAGGTTAGCCAAGTAAGAGGCGATCTTCAGCTTTCCTTCAGCAGAAGCAATTCTCAGCGAAGGCGAGGGATAAAGGATAGGTTCTCTTGGCGTGTACGGACAGCAAGACGGGCCGCTTCGGCAGAAGTCCGAAAGTCGACTAAGGAAGCTTCCGCAATTCATTGAGCTTCTCGAGCATGTGCCAACTCCCACTTAAGCTTATCGGAGTTGGAGGACAAAGAAAAGTGGGTGTGACGCAAGTCCTCAAAGAGGTGACGGGAAGCCGAGGCAAAGTGCATGAAGGCCTGGAAGTACAAAGGTAACAAGTTAGTCTATGCACTTAGATAAATGTGTGGCTATAAAGAAGAGGAATACATCAAAAAGCAACAAAATAATCTAGTGCTACACTTGTTGGAACTAGGCCTACTAAGTTCGGCTTGGACAAATTTGGTCATAATTGGAAGAGCCTGAACCAGGATGTCATTCTCAGACACACCTTGTTTGATGCGAGAATCATCATCAACCTGCACAGGATCACTAGGAAGTCTAGACTCGAAGGCCGGCAAAGAAGGGTCAGCAACCTTTGCTGCAGGTGTGGCGCAAAAAGACTAGGAGAAAGACAAGAGAGTACCATGGTTAACCCGTCCTTTATTTCGGTCAGTCGTGCCAAAGTTGTTCTCCAATGTTACAAAGGCAGGAGAGTCTTTCAATTAAATTGACTAAGTGTGAGGCATCTTACAATTTCACTCTAGCAGAAGTCAAACTTCCAACAAATCCCAGCGATGGTAGATGAGTCTTTCTTGTAAATACAAGCAACAAGATTTTGAACCGCCTTAGCGGAAGTCTGAAATTCAACCGAGGCGACCTCAGTAACACTCTAAGCCTTACGACTTTGGCCAAGTCTAACTTAAGTTGATCGATGCTAGACGACCAAGAGGATCGTGTATGGCGCAAGTCCTCTCGAAGGTGCCAAGAAGTTGAAGCAAGGTGCATAAAGGCCCGTCATCTAAAAACTACAAGGAAACGGGCAGTCCTTCGAATTAAGGTCCACCGTACCATTGGTGGGAGTCCTGAAAACAAGGAAAGGAGATCACAACCACTAAAAGAGCACTCAAGTCACTGTACCCCGCATGCTGTGGAATCCAAAGAACACGAGCCAAGTGTCGGAAGCCACCTACGTCAGACCCAGGCTCTACTACCAAGGCCCTACACCGAGTCCTCTTTTGAAAAGAGGAGGCTAAGGTGGTAGGACTCAGTCTCATAATCTGATGAAGGGTCCATAAAAGCAAAGGTAAAGAAATATCTGTGAATGGCGAGGCTAGGAAAAGGCAAGTCTCTGAAAAAGAGAGCATAAGTAACCTGTGAGTTTCGAAAGTCGCTTGAAAATGGCCAAGTCCTTGCAAAGGGAGCCTCAGTACCCTAAAATTTTGAAAAAAAAAAACTTAAAGTGGCGAGTCTCTACATCGAGAGCCCAAGGAACCTTTAAGTGAAAAAAGCGCTAAAAAATGGGCAAGTCTCTACAAAGAGAGTCGCATTAGCCTAAAGTTTAAAGAAAGAGCCTAAAGAAGGCGAGTCTTCACTAAGACGGTCAACCTAGCCTAAATTTTGAAAATGCGCCTAAATATTACGTCTTTGAAAAAAAGAGCCTACTTGGCAGAAATTTTAAAAAGGTGCTTAGGGGTGGCGAGTCTCTGAAAAGGGAGCCTACTTCGCCGAATAAAGCCAAAGGGTAGTGAGTCCCTGAAAAAGGGAGCCTACTTGGCCGAAGGCCAATGGATAGCGAGTCTCTGAAAATGGAGCCTACTTGGCCGAAAAAAGTCAAAGGGTAGCGAGTCTTTGAAAATGGAGCCTACTTGGCCAAAAAGAGCTAAAAGTGGTGAGTCTCTACAAAGGCAGCTGGCCAAATTTCTAAAAAAGAATGCCTAAAAATGTGACACTCTAAAAAGAGTGCCTACTTAGTCGCAATTTTCGAAAAAGTGCCCAAAAGAGGTGAAACTGGAGAACCTACTTGGCCAAAATTTTTGAAAAATGACTAAAAATTGTCGGTCTCTAAAAAATAGAACCTTCTTACCAACGAACATGGTAGATCTTTTTTGCAGGTTTTTCGTCCTCGGTAATACAAATAATACTGTAGATATCTGTTGACCATTTTTCAGCATCAGCAAGTTTTATTTATGGGTCATGGACTTGTACCTCATTGATGTCCTAGTTCCTCTTTATTTTGAAAGCATATGGTTCTCAACAAATCACATATTTACTGTTGATCTCAGAGTCCATTTTTGGTATCAATATAACTGGTTACAGGTTTTTTAAATAAAAATTGATAGTTGAGAATATAATTTATCTATTAATCTAAGTTAAAATGTTTTATATGATGAAATAGAAGCTTTCTTTTCTGAATATTTAAGAATAATTTGGGATGTTTTTACAAAAATAAGTATTGAGTTAACATTTTTGTGTGGAAATAAAATGCCATTTTGGAAGGAGAAAGCGTATATATTCCAATTTGATTACATTCCATGGTTTTCTCTCTCTGTCTCTCTTCAAACACAGCTCTTTGTAATTTCCCTTCAAGACTTAAACACAATTAAATTTCCTAATCGACAATTTCCTCTCAATTTGTAAGTAAAACCAAAAGCTTAAGGATTATGTTGATGGAACTACTTATTTATAACAAATAAAAGTGAGTGTATATGAAAAATATAGGCTTGCAACATATTATAAAATTTAGTGGTTATAAAACCTCCTAACAAATTTACCAAAATTAATAATCCAATTAATTAAACTAATTATCTTTATTAACTATATTTAACTGATTGATGTAAAAATGATGTTTAATTAAATCAATAAACCTAATTAAAGTCTATGTCATTTTTTCTAACCTAGGAAATTGGAAAAACACAAAGGACAAGAGTTTAGATAGGAACAATTTTGTTTATTTTGATTTTGTTCTTCCAGGAACTAAATTAAGAATACAAGTAAGAAAAACTCATAATTTATATGTAATCAACATATCATAAATAAATCTAATAACAGTATAGTACAATGAAGGGTGATGCAAGAGAAATTTGGGGATTAGAAAAATGCAAATTCCTCGTATTCTTCTTAGAAAATCAAATCCCATTTTTTTTAATCTCTTTCTCAATTTTGATCAATTTCCCAAAATCAACCATTATTACCAAATTTCTCATCCTCTTTTATTTGCGATTAAAACAAAGAAATAAAAAGGTAAACAGAGCCACATTAAGAATAGAGCAGCCAACTGTGGAGTGTACTTGAAAAATGTCACCAACAAGTGCTTAATAAATGTTGTCGGAGGTTTGTTTAATCTTTGTTAAGACATAAAGCACCCTCTACTCTTTTAGGGCTCGTTTGGGCGGGCGTTTTGGGCCGGGATGCGTTATAACCCGGCGTTTGGGCTGCCGGGTTATTTAAACGTTCGAACCCGGCGCGTGAAGACGTCCATTTCACGACCGGGTTACTCGCGGTCTTCGCGCCCACTTACTCGCGGTGTTGATGCGCCTTCCACTTCTCTCTTCGTTGGCGTTCCAAATTCATTTTGGTAATTTCGTTTTCTCTATCTCTTTTTTCTCTCGTTTCTCTCTGGTTTCACCATGGATTAGCGAAGTTTCCTTCGATTTCCTTTTGTTTTTTGGTATTTACCATCTCTCTCGTTGTTTCCGATCTTTTCTGTAGCGTTTAGTGTCTGTTACGCAATGTTTCGTCGATTTCAGATGCGTTTTTTGTAGGGTTTCTCCTTTGTTCTTCGTGTTCTTCATTTGCATGTACAGATCTGTTTTTTCTTTAAGATGGTATGTTAGGGTTTTGTGTACTACTGTTTTTATTCATGTTTGGTTGCGATTTATCTCGGTTTTCCATCTGTTTTGGGTTTGCATGTTGAGATCTTAGGGTTTTTTGACCATGGTGAGTAAGGGTTTGTCCTGTTTTTTGTTTCTATATATATTTATGTGCGATTTGTCTCTCGTAACTCTCTATTATCTCTTTTGTTCTTCGTGTTCTTCATTTGCATGTCTAGATCTGTTTATCCTTGATGATATTGTGTTACAGTTTTGTCCCCTACTGTTTGTATTCGTGTTTGGTTTTGATTTATCTCTAGTTTCCCTCTGTTTTCGATTTCTATTTGTAGATGTTTGGTTTTGATATATGTCCGGTTTCCCTCTGTTTTGGATTTCTATTTCTAGATGTTCGGTTTTGATTTATCTCCGGTTTCCCTCTGTTTTCGATTTCTATTTGTAGGTGTTTTGATTTTAATTTAGCTCCGGTTTCCCTCTGTTTTCGATTTCTATTTGTAGATGTTTGGTTTTGATTTATCACCGGTTTCCCTCTGTTTTCGATTTCTATTTGTAGATGTTTGGTTACGGTTTCTCTATATTTGAGCAATTGGTTTCTGTTTTCTGTTTGTGGTTTCAACTGTTTTGAACTAACTTATTTCCTACCAACATTAGGTTGTACTAGTGAAGGGAATTCCTTGTTCCATTAAGGTTAAACCTCAATGGGATTTATGTTTATACCATTGCCTACAACTCGAACGGTACTCTTTCTCTTCTCTTATGGCCAATGATGTCTGCATTTGTGTTGGCTCTAATTGAATTAAAACCAGCATGGCTAATGTAGTTATGTATTGTGTGATTGCCGATGATGTTGATTGTTTGCTTTTAATAAAACCAGCCAATGATGCATACTGTTTCCTATTTTCATGTCCATGGCCTGTGATGTTTTACTGATACTAATGTTGATACTAGATTGTTGAACTTTCGTGCTAGATTCTTATGTGTGTCGATCAACAAATTGTTGCATCCTGGTATACATTTGAATTGGGTCGTGTTCAGTGTCTATGATATTCACTGAATTCGTTTTTTCCCACTAGTGAGGCTGGTTAAACAATCCTGAGGCAAGTTGGATTTTTAACTTCTAGTTATGCTGGTTTTAGTTTGAAATGAAGAGTATTTAAACCTGAGGCCATTAATGGTTCAAATCTACCATGTCCTAAAAATTGTACTTCATAATATCCAAAATCTTGATTTGATTTTTATGCACTCATTTTATTTGGAACATTTATTCTATTGATTGATAAGACCTTTATCAAACATATTAAATATGTTGGTTCGCCTTCTTGAATGCACATTGAGTTATAAAAATGGAATGTTGGTTGGTTTGAAATGCAAGCTCTCCTAACAATCTTTGGGTAAGTACTTCCTTCTCTCAATGTTTTCCTTTATACAACATTCTGATTACAAACATTTGTTTAATGTACTAACATAATTTTTATTGTATGTGAGAATTCGATATCTCGAGGACGCTCAAATTGCGCAAAGAAGTTCGTAACTAGAGTTCAAGGTCGGTTTTTAGTTATTCTTACTTTTTCGTAGTCTATTATAACATAGGTTCAATACTTCCTTTGTCTTTGTAATGAATGATGGATGTATAAACAAATTATGGACTTTATATGCAATGTAAATTTCTTGTTTTGATTAACTGTTTACACAGTTTGAATCAAATCTCACTTTCTTTTTTATATTACTTGAATGAAATGTTAATTTCTTGTACTTGAACTTTCTATAAATTTAATATTTTGCATATAAATTAATGTTTCATGACTTGGTTAATATTTCAACACTACTTATATAGACAACATTTCTTAACTTAGATAAAATTGTAGTATTCATAACTTCAATAGTAACCTTTCATAAGTTGCTACAACTTTGAAAATTCATAACTTAAAAAGGTTAGTTTCAATAGTGAACTTTCATAAGTTATATAATTATAAAGTTTGTTTCATAGTTTAAAAACATTTTAAAGTTGCATAATAAATAAAAAGTTAACTTCGTAACGTAATAAGTTAAATTGAAAAACCTAGTTCTAATTAGAAGTTTCCTTTACTTAAAAAAGTTAAATTACATAATTAGAAGTTTAATAACTTCACTTTCATACGTTAAGTTGAATTTGAAGTTTCAATGAAGTTAACTATTTACTATCCTAACTTCGAGAATATTGGAATTTTCATAATTCATAATTTTTACTTTCATAACTAAGAGTCGTTATTTTCGTAACTTAGAGTGATTTTGAAATTTATAACTAAAAAAATCGACTTTCATCACTTTCCTAGGTTCGATAAATTTTTTTCTTTCATAACTAATATTTGTTACTTTCAACACTTTCATTGATTTTGAAGTTTAAAAAGTTAAAAAGTTAACTTTCAGAACGAAAGTAGAATTGCAAGTTTCATAACTTTTGAATTTTCATAACTTATATAATATTTACTTTCATAACTTATATAATATTCACATTTTCATAACTTATAATTTTCACTAATGAAGTTATTAATACTACAACTTATAATTTTCAAAACTTAGAATTGATACTTGTATAATTTTGAAAACTTATACAATATTTGAATTTTGAAAACTTATAATTTTCAATTTTCATAGCTTATAATTTCTACTTTCATAACGAAGGTCGAATTTTAATTTTAATAATTAAAATACTTTTTGAATTTGCATAACATAAGTAGAATGAAGCATGAAGTATTTTAACATATAAAGTTTACTTTCATAACGTAGATAGGTATTGAAGTTTCATAACTTATAAAGTTAACTCTCATAACCAAGTAGAATGACACTTTATTAACATAGTTTACTAGTTGGAACATGAATTTGTATACCTTCTTACATGTTCTTATATTAAAAACCTAGTAACATTTTTAGCCGCTAAGATCCAAGTAGTAACCATTGTATGTGGTAGTCCTTTATATAGGCACTTTGAAACGAAACTAGTCAAATGTCATCAAACAAAGAAGATACTGAAACCGTAGGGGCTCTTGAAACTTTAAACATAATCAAAGACAACAATTCATCGCTACAATTCCACTGATGGACGAGTATGGTGACAATGACGACGAGAAGGAGGAACCTGAACCCGCTATATGGCGACACACGATGAGAAGTATGAATTGCTTCCATCAAATATCGAAGACTGACAGATCCTGTAGGGAATTTACTAGAATGGACATAGCTACATTTAATAAACTATGTGCGCTATTATCTACGAGGGGCAGCCTAAGACCAACCAGGTGCGTTGGATTACCTGAGATGGTTGCAATGTTTTTGTACATTTGTGCGCACGATGTAAAAAATCGAATCGTTCGAACCCAATGGGCGCGGTCGGGGGAAACAGTTTCACGACATTTCCACGAGGTGCTAGTTGCAGTTTTACAATGTCATGGGGAGCTGTTAAAAAAACCATAACCCATAACGAGCAATTCGAACGACTATCGATGGAAGTGGTTCGAATTTAAGGTTATAGGTCAAAACTTTAAATAATATAAAACAGCGTCTAACAGCTCTACTTTTGTAGAATTGTCTCGATGCATTAGATAGCACATACATCGAAGTTCAGATACCGACTATTGACCAACCAAGGTACCGAACAAGGAAGGTCATCTCGCGACAGTTTGTAACTCTTCATTTCTTCCTATGTATACCTAAATTGTTAACATTCCTTAACTTTATTCTTACTGTGTCAAACTATTCACTCTTACAAACTATATTATTACTGTGTGCCACTTACAGTGAAATGTCAGGGCCGAATAGAACATTTAATAGACACCAGTGGACGCCCGTTGATGATGCGCATTTAATTGATGACTTACTAGCCTTAGAGGGAAAACACCTCACAGCCCAGGAGGAACATTTAAACCAAGGTACCTAAACACATTGCTAACGTACATGCAAACGAAGTTACCAAATACATGAATCAACAGTAATAGTATCGAGAGTAAAGTGCGCACATTTAAGAAACAATACCACGGCATTAAGGAGATGCTTGGGCCCGCTGGGAGTGGATTTGGATGGAACGAGAAACGAAAGTGTGGAAATGGACAAGGACACATTCGATGAATGGGTGAAGGTACTTTACTTATTCCCATTTACCATATTCATAATGTAATCAAGCTTTGCATATCACTGTTCATTAATAATTTGTAATTTCCTCTTACAGACACATCCTAATGCGAAGGGTCTTTGGAACAAACCTTTTCCACACCTTGATGCACTCACCCACATTTTCAGAGAAGATCGGGGCACTGGAAAATCTCACACAAATCCTACGGCTGTAGCAGCAAAAACAGCTGCGTCGAGGGAGGCTAGTCGACAGGCCGTGCCAGAAGATTTCCTCGACCTAAATCTGTCGGAATATTATGTCCCCGAGACTCAGTCGTTCCGTACACCCGGCGAGGGTCTAAGTGTGAATGTCAATAACCCAGAATCTCTGAATAATGTTGAAATGGGCACACCAAGTCAAGGCGGGAGTCAATCAAGGACTAGTGGGACTAAAAGGAGGAGGGCAGGAAAGGATGCTGAGATACTCAATGTTCTCAAGAAGCACACCCAAATGACAGAAGAGAAGTTGGACAGGCCATTAACTGGCAAATACAAAGGCAGGAGTTAATAAACAAAAACAGAGAAGCGGCGGTTAAGAAAATTGATTCCCTACATTACTTTACTGAGGAAGAACAAGCCGCTCTTGTGAATTTGGTGGCATGTGATGGAGACAAAATAGCCACTTTCCTTCAGCTAGACGACCGCATGACTCGTAATTATTGTACCTACATGCTTAGGAGACATTCTTGAAATAATGTCGCACTTGTAAGCACATTTTATGATCAATACTTTCAATATCAAAACCATCTTGTACTACTCTTCAATGAATATTAATTAAGTATAGCATTGAATATCACATAATTCGCATACATCCATTCCAATTTCATGATATTATAATAATTTAAAACTTATAATTAATGAAATTTACAAAATGGAGATATTTTTATATTATAATAATTTGAATATTATAATTAATTTCATATTTTAATATTAAATTAATTCTATTTATCTTAAATTAAAATTTTTTTTATCACTTCTCATCTCAACCCTGCACCCAAACGCAGTTTTAATTACACTTCCGATCTCAACCCTACACCCAAACACAGTTTTAATTACACTTCTCATCCCAACTCTGCACCCAAACACAGTTTTAATTTCACTTCTCATTTCTCATCTCAACCCTGCACCCCAAACACAGTTTTAATTTCACTTCCCATCTCATCCCATCCCTTCCCATCCCAACCCGCCCTATCCAAACGCGTCCTTAGCTTTCTTGTAGTTATTGTTTTACTGAGTACTTACCGCGTGTTTGGTGGAGAAACTTTAGATTAAATTGAGTTAAGCTTAGTGTTAAGTAGG
This sequence comes from Cyclanthera cordifolia, assembly GCA_037832605.1. Lineage (NCBI taxonomy): Eukaryota > Viridiplantae > Streptophyta > Magnoliopsida > Cucurbitales > Cucurbitaceae > Cyclanthera > Cyclanthera cordifolia. The sequence continues at coordinate 20,162 of JBBMEG010015528.1, forward strand.
TTGGAAGTTAAATTAATTTGTGTTTGATGGACATGTTCAGTTAAGCTAGATTAAGTTAATTTGGTATTGTTTGGTGCAGAAATTAAGTTAAGCTGAGTGTTAATCATTTAAGTTTTTATTTATTATTTTTCAAACATTTTTTAAATGATTCATACTATTCTTTTTTTTTTCTTTTATAGTGTATAAATGACAAAATAGATTTCATTTAAAGGAGTAACATCACAATATTCATTCCATCAACTAACAATAATTTTGCAGTTTTTTTTCATAAAAGTGTTATTTTTCAAAATCTATTATTTTAAGTTGATTATTATTAAAAATCTAAAAAACTTATAATATGTAGCTTTGTATTGAATTAGAAAAAAGGTACTTAAAATATGTGTAATTTCTTTCATAGTAATTACGCTCATGATAATTTGTTGTACTTTAGTTATAGAAAATGTGTTAGTTATAGTTATTGAGATTCTATAATATGTGTTGGTTATAGTTATTGAGATTCTATAATAAATAATTATGGAAAGTATTAAAATTTGATATCTAATTAAAAATTAATTATGCATTTAAAAAATACATATATATAATTATGTAAAGTAGGTCAACTATAATAATTTTATACTAATTTATCTTTTGCAATATCCATAAAATAAAACACATATTTTACAAGATTAACAAAATAAAATTCATCTTTTACAATGTTAACAAAATAAGAAGCAAATTATCCATTTTAAGTTTTTCTTCTTATTATTATCAAATTTTAACTTATAATATAATAGCAATAAAATTAATGTTTTCTATTTAATAGAGTGAACAAATCTATAAATCCTCCACCAACCACACAAAAAATTGTAATAGCTGTTATTTTTAAATCATGAAAATAATTGTTTATTTTTTGAAATTTAATAAATTGTAATTTATTGAATACTATTTTAGAATAATATACAATAATGTTTGAAAATTTTATATTTAATTATTTTTTCTTTGTTAAATTAGAAACTTTATATTATATTTAATATTAATTTTTGATATCATATTGTACATATGTTAAGATAAAATATAAAATTAAAAAAATCAAATAAAATTTTGAATCTAAATTTTAAATTTAAATAAAATGTGTTGAAAAACATGATTTAAGAACATTTCGGAAAACAAGACAGAAAGAATATAGAAGGATTATTGTTGGAATTTGTGAAGCGTTAATTTAATCTGTGGGGTTAACTTAATCCGTACATCAAACAAATGTTAGAGGGATTAAGTTGATCGGTGTTAAGTTAACACTTGTGCCACACCATGAATATTTTTGGTAGGTAGAATGCAGGTAGTCTTTGTCTTTTCCAATTCCCTGCAATGCCCTGTAGAGAAAGTCTATTCATCTTCTATATAAGGTTTATTTTTGTATCATTTATTACACAATTAATACAAAGTTTTCCTTCAATCTTTTACTTCTATTGTGCACCGTAAATCCTTGGTTGGTATCAAACCAACCATGGCCGACCTTCCTAAAACAACCGAAATCTCTAAGAAGGAGTAGAAAGAAGTAGCCTATCCAACATCCAATACTGAAGGATGCTCGAGCGAGACCAACTTCAGACATCCATCAAGGAAGTCATTCTTGTTCACCAGTGTGATGAATCACATCACCACTACCAAGCTAGACAAAAGCAACTTCCTCCTATGGCAGAGCATAGTGAGACCAATGATGAGGAGCTATCACCTTGAGTAACATTTCACTGGTCTAACCTTTACCCTGATTGAACCATTGAACTACCATTATCTGAAGAAAATCCAGCTGGGCAAGTGAAACTCAACCCTGATTTTGAAATCTAGGATAGAGCCGACCACTTGCTGGTGAGTTGGCTCTATAACACCATGACCCATGACACTACAACACAAGTGATGGGGTTCGAACAAGCTAAACCTCTCTGGGATGCTATCCATAATTTATATGGGATTCATGCTCGATCTTAGGAGGACTACAACCGTCAAGTGCTACAACAAACTAAAAAATAGAGCATTAAGATGGAAGAATATCTCTTTGTTATGAAGAAATACTATGTCAATCTGAAGTTGGCTGGCTCCCACACCACTATCTCAAACACTCGTGGTAATGACCAAGAAATAGAGGGAAAATGGCGAGGTCGATACAACCCCTATCCAAAATGAGTTCCTCTATCAAGCCATGTTTACCCAACCAACTTTATCTGCTGAAACCACACACTTATCAGAATCATCTGGTTGGCTTCCCATCCTTAATGCTCTGCGTTTTTGTCTTCTTACCTGGAATTTTCAACAGTCTACAGCTAATCATCTTTGTTTGTATATCACACAAACCTTGGTACCGTTTTTCTCCTAGTCTATGTTGACAATTTGCTACTGACTGGATCCAGTGCCTCTCTTGTTCAACAAATGATTGATAAACTTCATTTCAAATTTGCCAGTAAAGATCTCAGATGTTTCACCATTTTCTTAGGATTCAAGTTTGCCCTCATAATGATGGTTTTCTCTTATCTTAACAAACGTACATCACTGAGTTACTAACCAAAATTGGGATGAATCATCTCAAACCTGTGCCAATGCCTATGCTCTCTGAGCCCCCTCTAACTTTACATACAGAAGAACTGCTCCAAAATCCCACGGTGTTTCGAAGTGCAATTGACTCGCTTCAATATCTCCAACATACCAGACCCGACATCGCCTTCTTGTCGACCACTTAAGTTAGTTTCTACAAGCCCCTTGGGTTTCCCACTGTGTTGGTACCTTCAGGGTACCCTACATCTTGGAATGTTCCTATCTCTAGCTTTGCACCTTACTTTCACTAGTTTTTTATATGCGGATTGTGTGACATATCATGATGATCAAAACTCGATAACCGAGTATCGCGTCTATTTTTCTTCCACTCTGGTATCTCGGTCCTCTAAAAAGAAGGTTGTAGTTGCTCGTTCCAACACTGAATTTGAGTACCATGCCTTGTCTCATGTAGCATGTGAATTTCTCTGGCTTTTGAACCATGTTGCATGACCTTCATGTTCAACAATCTCAACTTCCCACTATGTGATGTGATAGTGTCCCAGCTGCAGCTCTTGCCAAGAACCCTATATTTTATGTTCGTACCAAACACATCGAAATAGATGACCACTTCATTTGAGATCAAGTATTGTCTAATCAGCTACGCGTTTGTTATGTTTGCAGTCAAGACCAAATTGCTGACACTCTCACTAAACTGTTACCTCAGTCTTAGTTTGTTATTCTTCGCACCAAACTCTGGCTTCTTGAACACTCTTCCTCTTGTTTGAGGGGGATGTTAAGACATAAAGCAGCCTCTACTATTTTAGCTTTCTTGTAGTTATTGTTTTTCTCCATACTTAATATCTTGGGTAGGTAAAACGTATGTAGTCTTTGTCTTTTCCAATTCCCAATTAATGCCTTGTAGAGAAAGTCTATTGATCTCTTATATAAGGCTTATGGTTGTAGAATTTATTACACAATTAATACAAAGTATTCCTTGAATCTTTCACTCCCGTTGGCACCATAAATCCTTTATATCCTTCCATTCTTTCAACCGCCAATCGATCTGCCATTGTTCAATCCATCCCATGTTTCCTTCAGAACTTTGAGTAACCCCTCTAATTTGTTCACTTTAAAAATTTCGATATCTGATTCGTTTCTCCATCAAAATGGATTCGAAAAAACTGTGTCTTATTCCGTTTTTGTTAAGGCTTTTAAACCTAGCGACACTTTCTCTCGTCTTTGCAACACCTTTAGTTAGAAATCGATTAAAATGGTTGACTTTTGCCGCTTCGTTTTTTTTCTATTTGCTTGTCATCACCACTGGCCCTGAATGAATTAGGGACTGTTTGTTTTGTTGTTTTATATAGCTTTTTAAAAAAGAATCTTTATAATCATTTTTTTAATATTTTCTCTAAACGAGGTATTAGTACAGTTAATCACTAAAAATAATTGCTCTACAATTATTCATCTAAACACCACTAAGCTTCAATCAATGAAATTCTCTAAGTTTGATGATGAGTTAATAGAGATCCATATGATTGAGCATATGCAAATTTGAGGACTAAGAACCACGATTTCAAGTCTTAGAGCCCGTTTGGGCTGGCGGGTTAGGCCAGGAAGCGAAATAACCCGGCGTTTGGGCCGCCGGTTATTAAAACGTTACAACCCAGCGCGTGAAGTCACCGCTTACACGGACGGGTTACTCGCAGTGATCGTGGCGATTTACTCACACACTTCACGCGCGTTCCACCTACTCTTCACTGTCGTTCAAACTCCTATTTGGTGGGTTTTCTCTCTCGTTTTCTCTCTGGATTTCAATGGTTTCTTCGATTTCCTTGGGTTTTTTGTCGATTGTTCATAGTTTTTCGTATTTTCCATCTCTCTCGTTTTCTCTTTCATTTTCTCTCTTGTTTTCTCTATTGTTTTGTCTCTAGTTTTTGATGATTTCTTGAATTTGGGGGTGGGTTTTTCTTTATGGTTTCTCTCTGTTTTCGATTTGCATGTCCATATGTGTTGGTTTCTTAATCATGGTGAGTTAAGGTTTGGTCTATTTTTGTTTCTTTATGTGTTTCTCTGCGATTTCTCTCGAATTTCTCTCTGTTTTCGGTTTTCATGTCGAGATCTATTTGTTTCGTAACAATGGTGAGTTAGGATTTCTCTTACTTAATTTTTGTTTCTATATGTATTTGTCTGCGATCTCTCTATTTTCTCTCTGTTTTTTATTTCCATGTCCATATCGGTTGGTTTCTTCAACGCGGTGAGTTAGGGTTTTGCCTTCTTTTTGTTTCTATATGTATTTAACTGCGATTTGCCTCTGTTTTCTCTATTTTTTTCGATTTTCATGTTGAAATCTCTTGGTTTCTTAAACATTGTGAGTTAGGGTTTCGTCTATTTTTGTTTCTTCATCATTTTTTCTTCGATTTCTCTCTATTTTCTATATCCATGTTCATATATGTATCGTTTTTAAACTTTGTGTGTTAGGGTTTCACCTATTTTTGACCCATTTGTCTCTACTTTCTCTTTGGGATTTCGATTTCGAGTTAGGATTTGACCTATTTGTACATTTGCTTTGTCTGTTTGTATTTCGTATGATCACTGTTTTTAGAACTAACTTGTTTGCTTCTAACATTAGGTTATACTGGTGAGTGTATTGATGTGTATCATTATTCGAGGTTAATCTTGAAAGAATGTTATGCTCATACTGTTGCCTATAACATGTTGGTTATCGAAGCCGACATACTTAAGGTATATCTCTCATCTTTACACTTTATTCTTGTTATTGTGTTGATTTGATTTATCATTTGTTTCTCATTTGTTTCTATTTTGGTTGTATTGGTGAAGGAAATTCCTAGTTTTATTGAGGTTTAACCTCAATGAAACTCATGTTTATATCATTGCCTACAACTTGAAGGTTACTTTTTCTCTTCTCTTATGGTCAATGATGTTTAGTTTCTCTTGCTTCTGATTGACTTAAAACCAGCATGCTTTAGCTTATTCTGTATTGTGTAATTCCCAATAATGTTGATTGTTTGCTTTGAATAAAACCAGCCAATGATGAATTCTGTTTTGATAATTTTATGTCCCTGGCCTGTGATAATTTACTGATACTCATTTTCACAGTATATTCTTGAACATTCGTGCTAGATTCGTATGTGTGCCGATCAACATATTGTTGCATCTTGGTGTACATATGAATTTGGCCATGTTCACTAAATATGATATTGACTGCATTTGTTGCTTTCCCACTTATGAGGCTGGTTAAACAATCCGGAGACTAGTTGGTTTTACAAGTTCTAGTTATGCTAGTTTTACTTTGAAATGAAGTGTCCTAAACCTGAGGCCATTAATGCTTGATATCTACCATATCCTACAAAGTGTACTTCATGTATCCTACTAAGTGTACTTGATTAGATTTTATCTACCCAATTAATTTTGAACATTTATTCTCTTATATTTTGATTGATAAGACTTTTATCCAACATATTGAATATGTTGGTTAGCCTTATTGAATGCACATTGTGTTATAAAAATGAAAGGTTTGTTGGTTCGAATGCAAGCTTTCATAATTTACTTTGGGTAAGTTCTTCCTTCTCTCATCTTTACTCTTTATTCTTCATTCTTATTTTAATTTTTGATATTCTTTACTAACACAATTTGTTTTGTAGGTGAGACAGTCATATCACAAGGAGGCTCGAGGTGGTTCAAGCGTGTGCGAACAAGTTCGTAACTGAAATTGAAGGTAGGCTTTTAGACTTTCGTATTTATTTGTAATGGATATGCACTTTAGTTTTGGTCTGTTTGTCTTGAACTTTAGTTTTCTTTGTAATGGATAATGCTTGTATGGAGTTTGTATGGAGTTTGAATGAACTTTGGTTTTTTTTCTTTAGTTTCGGTCTTCTTTCATTTTTTAGTATATAGTTTTACTTATTATTGTATGAACACTAGTTAGAAATTGGACTTTCATAACTTAGTTAAAAATTGATTTTTAATAACTTAGCTCATATTTGAACACTAGTTGAAAAGTTAAATTTCATAACTTCAATTGTAGACTTTCATAACTTAGTTAAAAATTGAATTTTGATAACTTAGTTCATATTTCAACTCTAGTTGAAAGTTCACTTTCATAACTTTGTTAAAAAGTTCACTTTCATAACTTCAATTGTACGAACACTAGTTAGAAATTGGACTTTCATAACTTAGTTAAAGAATGAAATTTAAATAACTTTGTTCATATTTGAACAGTAGTTGTAAAGTGAACTTTCATAACTTAGTTGAAAAGGTGAATTTATCATTCTATGAACATCGTTGACTAACGAACTATAATCAACTTTCGGTTATAATCAAAGTATACGAGATATGTAGAACTAGATATTTTCTTACAAAGTTGTATATTATGAACCTTAGTAACAAATTCAGTTACTAAGGTTCAACTTCATTCCATCTTATGTGGTAGTCATTGATTTAGGCGCTTTCACACGAAAGTAGTCACATGTCGTCAAACAAAGAAGATACCGAAAACGTAGGGGCTCTTGAAACCCTAAACTTAATCAAAGACAGTAGCCAACAATTCCTTGGCCTTATTACATTGATGGACGAGTATGGTGATAATGAGGACTAGAAGGAGGAACCTAAGCCAGCCATATGGAGACACGAGATGAGAAGTATGAATTGCTTCCATCAGATAACGAAGAATGATAGATCGTTTTGGGAGCTTACTAGATTGAATATAGCAACATTTAACAAACTATGTGCACTATTAAGTACGAGGGGTGGCTTAAGGCCTACTAGGTACGTGGAATTACCTAAGATGGCTGCAATGTTCTTATACATTTGTGTCCATGATGTCAAAAATCGGATCGTTCGAACCCAGTGGCCGAGATCAGGGGAAACAGTTTCACGACATTTCCATGAAGTGCTAGTAGCAATTTTACAGTGTCATGATGAGCTGTTAAAAAAACCATAACCTATAACGAGCCAGAGCAACAACTATCGATGGAAGTGTTTCGAGGTAAATAATGGTATATTTACTAAGTTTTTAACAATAAGACCGAGTCTCACAGGTATACTTTTGTAGAATTGTCTTGGTTTATTAGATGGAACTTACATCGAAGTTAAGGTGCCGACCGTTGACCAACCTCGATACTGAACGAGGAAAAGTCATCTGGCAACAAATGTTCTAGGTGTTTGTTCGCTGAACGGAGAATTTATTTTCATCTCCACGGAATTTGAGGGCTCAGCAACAAATTTCGAGTACTACGAGATTCTCTATCACAACCGGGCGGCTTGAAAGTGCCCCACGGTAATATAGAATAATATCATTCCTAACTTCAAGACATTCGAAGTTTAAGATAATCCTTTTTAATACACGTTTATCGGTTGGCAGGGTTTTAGTACCTATGTGATGCGGGTTATGCGAATACGAAAGGTATCACCTAGCTGATTGGAGGGGCGCTGCTAATGCTCCAAAGACAGCGAAAGAATTATATAGTATGAGACATTCTTTGGCACGCAATATAATCGAGAGAGCATTTGGTAGACTGAAGGGAACGTGGGCAATACTATGAAAGAAGGGAAACTACGACGTGGAAACGAAAAGTCACATCATTATGGCTACAAGCTACATTAATAACCTCATCATAAGAGGGATGGGGGAAGATTCGCTTGATGAATTCGATGATCAAGATACAATTTCCACTGATTCACAGGGAGAATGTATCGAGCCGGATAATATAGATAATAGAGGTGACCAATGAGTGGAGTCATTTTCGGGAAATGCTCGCGGAGCAAATGTTTTCTACTTCGTTATTTTAACCTTAAATACTTTATATAACATTTTGTCGAACTTCAAATGAATGCGTAGGACTACAAAATACCATTAACTGTTCGTCTATATACATAAAAATTATTTATAATCCTTGGCTGATAAGGTCTTCTATTCAGGCTTCACAACTTTATTAATATTGTTTACCCAGTCCAATTTCAGGCGGGAATAGAGCATTTAATAGATACCAGTGGACACCAGTCGAGGATGCTTATTTAATCGAAGGCATAATGGGCTTAGAGGCAAAACACCTCACAACACTTGGTGGCATATTCAAACCCGGGTACCTCAACGCATTGCTTATGCACATGCAAGAGAAATTACCCAACACAAGAATAAATAATAGTAGTATTGAGTGTAAAGTTCGAACATTTAAGAAACAATATCAGGGCATCAAGGAGATGTTTGGCCCTGCAAGAAGTGGCTTTGGATGGAACGATGAAAGGAAGTGTGTGGAAATGGAGAAGGACACCTTCGATGAATGGTTGAACGTATTTGGTTGGCAACGGCGACAAAAATATCCTCTGTCGCCTTTGCTCTCTGTTTTTTTTTTAAATTAATATTTAAATAGATTTTAATTGCTGAATATTTATTATTTATGACTTTAATTTCAATGTTTGAGTCATGCAA
>JBBMEG010015539.1:0-29116 GCA_037832605.1 Cyclanthera cordifolia
TTATTATTATTATTATTATTATTATTATTATTATTATTATTATTATTATTATTATTATTATCATCATCATCATCATCTCTACTTTATTGTTTTACTATCTTGAAGTGTGACTTAAGGAATAAATCATTTTTTTTTGACTAATTTATTCTAAAGATAATTTGAAATTTTCAATTATGCCCATATAAATAATGATAATCATGAATTGAATATACCATATAATTATTATTTATTATTTAACCTCTTTTAATCTTCCTACGTTGATATATAACCTATTCAATATAAATAGTAAATGTAAATGTTAGAATATGAAAAGTTGCATTTTTTTCTATAATTTAATTCATAAAATTAATGAGTTTATATATCTTCATTTAATGGTGAAAATTGAAAGGTTTTGTGACTCTCTCTTCCTATTTTTTATTCTTTATTTTATCTAATATGTTTATCTTTATTTCTTTTGATTTAATTTATTGCAATCATGTTAAATTGTAATTTGAAAGGTATTTTGATATCTTCAATAGTTCAAAAATAGAGTTTGTGTGATTTACCATCATTATCTCTATTGCTCATGTGGTTAATTGTATGAGATTCTAAATTTTGAAAGCTTAAATATTAATACTTTTCATCTTCTTTCCATCTTTATAATTTAGAAGAAATATATGATAAATATATTATAATTTTTGAATTATTCATTAGATTTTGTATAATGGGCTATGTCAATACTATATTAGAATTAAAAAAAAAAACAAGACTTCAAAAGATTAAAAAAAGTAAGCAGTATTGTTATTAGCATTATTTAAAAAAAAAAACTCAAAAACCCTTGAAGAACTTGCATATTTCTCATAGTTTTCATATTTTTGTGAGTTATGATATCTACTTCATTTTATGTAGTAGAAAGTTTTGATTCCCCTACCATTCATTTATTATATTAAAAAATAGATTAAGATGTTTCAATTATAATCTTTTTTTAGTCTATATATACTTTGTTTGTAGAAAAATCATGCTAAGAAAAAAACACATGTTTATCTAGTTATTGAAAATTAAAATAAATTTAAATAAATAAATTACAAGGTTGAAAATTACTAATAATTGAATAAAGATATTAGACGTTCGAGAAAAGAATTGAGAGTCGAAATCATCTTTTTTGAGAAAAACTTGTCTCCTCATGAATGAGGAGACACTCTCTACTTAAAATGCATAATAACCATACATTGCTTTAAAAAAAAAAAATTGTAGAAACTACTTAGTTGTAACGCCCCGGGTTAGGAGGGGTACATGAATGAACCGAGTCCACATCCGAATGAGAGAGATCTTGGGGGATATAGTCCCATGGTTAAGGCATAAGACAATTGATTTGTACTACCTATACCACCAAGGTGCACCTTCCTTTTCGGTGGCTCAATCGAAGGAACTTCACAGTTAAGCGTGCTTAGCTTGAAGTAGTCTTAGATTGGGTGACCTCCTAGTAATTTTCCTAGGGGCGTTACAAAAAATAATTCAAGGGAAAGAAGAATGGTCTAGGTTTAGAGTTTTATTTCTCTCAATTGTGCAATAAAAGAAAAATGAAAATATATCTACTATCACTATAACAACCCGATATTTTGAAATTTATTAGGAAATAAAGTTATTTATTTATTTCGGGAAATTCAAGGAGTTAATGACAAAATTAAAATTTATTAGGAAATAAAGTTATTTATTTATTTCGGGAAATTCAAGGAGTTAATGACAAAATTATCCTTGAGGGTTTTGTTTTAGACTTAAGGAAAAAAGGGGCAAAAAGGGTATTTATATGAATTTCGGGTCAAAATAGGAGTTTTGGGTCAACAGGGATATTTTTGTAATTTTGTCACTAAAGGACAAAATAGGGTAGGGGACAAAATAGGCTAAAAATCAAAATAGGAAATCATTGGGTTATAAATAACCAATGATTGGGGGCGGATTTCAGAACCCTAATCATTCATAAATCACTTCGCTATCATCGCTGTCAGAACACGAGTCCCGAGGAGCCGTCGCTGATTTTCGTGCAACCGCCATCGACGCAGACTGAGGGCCACCCTCCGTGTGCCACGTGTAGCCGTCTGATTTGCTCATGCATTCGTGGAAGACCGCTGATTGGCCGTCGTTACACGCCTCAGCGCCGCCTGCACCTCCAATCAACGCGCGCCTCCACCCAAGCCAACCAGCGCTTGCCGTCGTCTGCACCAACCAGCGCGCGCTGAAGTGTCGCCCAATCAAATCCGCCGCTGTGTCCTCCAATCAGCTGCTGTCGTTCTCTACATCCATTAGCAAGGAGACACGTGTCGCTCTACGATTGGATCACTACAGCTTCGCAGCCCCCGCGCCTGCTTGCTACCAACCCGAACCTGTCCTGCACGCACCCGAAGCTATTTTCCAGACGCGCTCCACGCGCCGGCGACTTCTAGCTCACGCGCCGCCGCCGTCTCCGGTGACAAGAAAATTCCCGAATTTCGTCCCGAAGGTAAATCTCGTGTCCCGAGTCCGTTTTTTAGGTTTTTAAAGCCCTAATTCTCACCCGTTTGTTCTGTACGACACCTTTTAGATGAAGATTCTTTAGGGGATTCTTCAATCTAGTTCCAAGGGCCGTTCCGAGCGATTTTCGGCCAAGGTAAGGGACTGTTTTCCCAGTAGATCGTTGTGGGTAATCTTGAGCATGTATCTAGTTAGTTCAACATTGATTGACGTGTTTACTAAGAAGTATGTTTATCAAGTTTAGGATGCTTAATATGTTGTCTTTAGATCGTTCCAACATAATTTTCGAATGTGTTTATGATCATTATTATGCCTAGGATCAGTTTCATGAGAATCATGTTGTCATGTTAATTAAGGTTCGAGATCTTGTTTTGAATGTTATTTCCCGATCATGAAGATAGTTCCTACATGTTTAGTTGTGAGTTTCACTGTGTTAGTTTCATATTGACTGTCCCAACGAGGGTCGAGCTTGTCAACCAAGTAGTGTGTTCTGAGTGAGGAGTTCTAAAGGGGACCGTTGAGTTTAAACGAGTTAAAGGTCCTAAAGGAGATAAGATTTTAGAGCGCGAGATACGATTAGGTCAGACGTGTCTTGATCGCTACACTCGATAGGGGATTAGTTCAGGTGCTGGGCGTTGGGGAAGATAATCCTACTTCGCGGTAGTGTCAGGGATCAGAGGGCCACCCGATTAGCCATACCTACCCAGAGTTTGCTTAACTTTTCCTAGGTGTCGTGCTAGGAGTGTGAGTCGGGAGATATCCTATTGCGGAGGGTCCTGGATCTTCCATTTCGCGCGAGTGTTCGAAGTCTGGCGGTAACCAGGTTGTTTCGGCTTGCCGAGGTGCTCTCACACTAGTATAGGTTACCAAGTTTAAAGATAAAGATTTGTGATAAAGATAAAGAACGAGTTACTGGTAAAGCTATGAGTTTCATCGTTGAGTTAAAGATTGAGTTAGAAGTGAAGTTTAAGACATTTATGTAATCACGTTACTTTGTGTTTCTCTGATTATTTATGTGTTTTTGTTAGATCCTGTGCTGGGATCCCTTACTGAGCTTTCGCGAACTCACCCTTTCCATTGTGGAATCTCTCCAGGTACTTATAAGTGGACCGGGATGGCTGAGCTGAAGTTGATGTGACCATGGGCAAGCTGCATTAGGGTCTTAAGTTGGTTTTAAGTTTGCATTTAAGGTTTATCATTTGATTTACTGTTTAAAGCATGAAATTGTTTTGAGGCATGCTTAGTGTAGGTTTTAACATTATTTTTATCATTTTTCGGGTACCTCTAAACTCTGCTTACATTTTATTTAAGTTATTTCATTAAATACAAATGTTATTTAGCATGTCTCCACCCGTTTATTAAAAGTTATTCATGCATAAGAGGTTAAGGCCCCGGGTTAGACTTCGTGTTGGGTCGGGTCTTTACAGTCACAAAATAGGTTTTGATTTAATGGATATGATTACCGTGATAATATGTGAATATCTATCTCGAAAAAAAAAAACTTCGAAAACAAATTTAATTTTTCAACTTCCCTTATTAATGTAGATTAAAAGAATATATTAATATAAATAAAATGTATAAAAAATAACATAAAAAGTAAAAGGTAATAAATGGACTCTTCAATTTCATTTATTCATGACCATTAAATTAGTTTGTTAATGAATCAATACAAGTAAATGAAAATAGGTAATATAAAAGGTTCATTTGACAATTCAATTTCATTTAATATGGATAATTTATTATTTATTTGTTTGGCATACCGATCTTATAACATTTAGATATCAAGAAAATTAAGTGATCACTATGGATTGAATCTATTATCTTATGCACACAAGGTCTTACTTGGCTATTAGCGACCTATATAGTGGTTAATTAATTAATAATAATATTTTTTTATGTTTAATTTTTAAGATTTTATTATTTATATTTAAATATTATTTATAATATTAAAAGTTACTATCACAGTACGTTACAATCCACGCTACATCAATAAGTGTTTTGATATACGTTAAGTTATGCGATTTGATAACCTTGTATATAAACTTTTTGACAAAATGTTTTGTTGGGTGCCATGGCCCTTTGTTGATCTGCTTCACATAATCTCATTAATTCATTAATTTTCATCAAATTAGTTAATTTGTAAAATTTTTATTTGATAATTATTAATTTAGTGGTTAAAAAAATGTGATCTGATTTCTGCTCAAAAAGAAAAAAAAAAAGAAGCAAAAAAGTCGGTAAGTTGCCCCCCAAACACCTCTGGGTGTTGTTTATTAAAAAATATCTAAAATAATAGGACCAAATTAGACTAGTTCACGACACTTACAAAAGTGATCAATTACAAGTATTTCCTAAAAAATGAAGCAATCGAAGGACCCATTTGAAGCGGCGTTCGAGGAGCAGGAGGAATCTCCGCCGAACTCCCCCTCCGCCGCTGACGATCTCGAAATTCAGAACAATGTAGCCGCCACCGCCTCCGCCGACGCTCATGATTTGCACGACGGCTACGATGATCCACAATTCGCTTCCGCCGCGACAAATTCCGGCATTCCTTCTGCACCTTCCACTTCTATGTTTGTTCCTTCTTCCTCCAATGTCTCCGCCGCCCCTAAAACCAAAGAAGACGACGAGGAAGAAGAGGAAGAGAATGTGGAAGTCGAGCTCGCCAAATTCCCCTCGAGCGGCGATCCAGATAAGATGGCGAAGATGCAGTATGTTTTCTTGTCTCTCTAAAAAATACAGCTTTGTATTTTGTTTTTAACTGATTCTTCTGCTTCAAGTTGCGCTTCCTTAGCTTATCCTTAACTGTGATGCTTAGAAATACTTCCTCTGTTGATTTCCTTGTCATAAATTTTAGGTTAATTTACAAACTCGCAGCATCGATGTGTTTTTGAAAGGTTTCTCTTGAGCTTATATATTTGATCGATGATATGAAATTACAAAAGGGCGGAGAGTCAAAACTGGTACGAAGGAAAATCCTAGAAAATAAGGTTTACAAGGGCTCCTTTTTACAAAAAGATTATTAAAATTGTAATTTGTTGAAGGGATAACATTTACACTTAGATATAATCATTATAGAAATAGAATTCTAGCCTTTCTGAAGAAAGAAAATGAGGTTGTTCCTTTCAAACCAAAACAAAAAAATGAAGGCTCTATTCGTTTGTTGTTAAAGATAGCGAATTATCATCATGCTGTTGGGAATGAAACCAGTGTTTGATTGAAAAGGGGCATCGGGAAAGAAATATGTCCCCCTGTCTCGTCACTCTGGAATGCTGGCATCAAGCACTCTATAGATAGAGTTTGGTAAGAAGGAAGTTTCTTGTAATGCAATTTTATTGCAATAGCCACATCAGTTATCAGTTCCTCTTACAAAATGGAGGATCAATCCCCTAGATTTCTGTGGGATAAGATAGATCATAGTAGGAACTAAACTAGATGACCTCTTTTATAGGAAGAGCCAACATGGGTAAGAGCCAACATGGGTCAGATGTTTTCTCAGCTTTCCAACGAGGTTCAAAATGTTTGTATAATGTAAGTTTTTTGACATGATCAGTTGATTGGTATGAATAGTGTAATTACTTGGTTGTTTAGTTTTTCCTTTGGAATATTGATCAACCATTTGTAAAACTCGTCAATTCCCAATGTCATTGCAAAAAATGATGCTTTTAATCCTGACCTAGCTATCGCAAGTGACTTCCTGCTTTTCCAAATTACCACATGTTCCCATTAAGAACAGTGCAATGACCTTCTGTTGTTTTTCTTCTTCAAGATATACAAAAGGGTTTGCTTCTAATATTTGTTTATTTCTTCCTCCCTTTTTTTAGGAAAGGGAACAATTTTTCATGACGAAAAGATACGAAGATCAAGAAACAAAAGTAAAAGTACAAGCAGAACCCAGAGAACTAGAAAATAAATAGAATCTGAGGCTGATAGCACTAGAAAACAATACAAACTAAACATCTTGCCAAAAAGATACGAATAGACTAAAGTAAAAAAGAGGCAAAAAACTCTCAATTGGATGTTACTGAGGATACTTCTTAACAAGAGCTTAATACTGAAATATATTAGATCATAGAAGTAGCAAATACAAGGTAAACGTAAGGCACTTGGAAGTTGGAACCTCGCTCTTGAGTGTGCTGACCCAAGATCCAAACCCCAACACTATTCGCTACCCTCTCTCAAACCCTCACATTCTATTTATAATACGTAATAAGATACTCTAACTTACTTCTCAAGGATACCCTTTTGCTCATATTAACAGTCTAATATAACTATTTTTTTTTAAAACCAAGAAATCAAAGCTTTGCTCTACTATACCTGGTTACCGTGCCCGTCTCTAGGCCAGGCACCGGGAGACATTGAAGAAATGGAGACATGTGAGGTGTCTACAAATTAATGTCACATGTAGGTCTCGAACTCGGGACCTTGAAGGGATCACACGCCTTCAAAGTCCAAGCCTTTGATCACCACGCCACCCCTTGGAGACTAACAGTCTAATATAACTATCATAACAAGAACCAAGTAATGAAATTTATTGATAATAGAAATAATAAGTACAAGATAATGCCAAGTATAAGTCTCTTGGAACCTCCCTTTGAGTGTGCTAACCCAAGCCCTTTTCGCACATGATTGCCTTTTATTATGATTTTCGTTTCATTCACTTGTTTTTCACAAACATGGTATTGGTAGGTCTGCTTCTCCATTTTTTTTCCAGTGCTTCGTTAAGAAGAATAAAATTAGTTATTGAAAGAGTCTTTGGATCTGTTTTTGATAGTAGATTGTAGAGATGGATTTGTGATTAATTCAAAGCTTAGAAATTTCAAGGGAAATCTTAAGTAATGCACCACTAGAAAGAATCAATTGGAAACATCATTGCTAGCTGTGATTGAACTTCTGGATGAAAAGGTCGAATTGGAGTCTTTGTCTATGCAAGAGCTTACAAGAAGACCAAAGGCAAAATGTGAGTTGGAATTGGAGTCTTTATCTATGCAAGAGCTTACAAGAAGAACAGAGGCAAAATGTGAGTTGTTTAGATTGTTTACAACTAACGAGCGGAATAATATTCAAAAGTGTAAAATTCATTGGTTAAAAGAGGGCGACGAAAACATTAGCTTCTTTCATAGAATTTTGGCTCTTGAGACTTCTCATCACAAGCTTGCAAACAAACGAAGGCGTATGGCTTATATCTCCAATTGAAATTGAATGAGATTATATCCTTCTTCTCAAATCTTTATTAAAGAAACCTGAGTAGAGATGTTTTTCATAGGTTATTTGATGAATTTCATCAAAATGGACACTTAAATGCTTGCTTAAAAGAGAATTTTATATGTCTGATAAAAAAAAGAGAGAAGATGCCGGTAGAGTTGGATCCCATAGGTCTCACTACTTCAGTATACAAAATTGTTGCTAAAGTATTGGTAGAAAAGCTTAATCAAGTTATGTTCTTCCTTATCTCCCAATATCAGAGTGCATTTTTACTAGGAAGACAAATTCTGGACCCCATTTTAAAGCCAATGAACTTGTGGAAGAATACCATGTAAGGAAAAAGTCAAGTTCAGTTTTAAAGCTTGATCTTGAGAATGATTTTTACCGTGTGGATTTGTGAATTTTTGGAAGAAGTCTTTATGTTTTAAAGGATTGTAAATGGTCTCAATGGATTATGAGTTGTATTAAAGATCCTAAAAGCCTCAAGGTTGATTTATGGATTATAAAAGCCTCTAGGTTGATTTATGGATTATAAAAGCCTCAAGGAGTCTAGTCTATGCAAGGGGACCCCTTTCCTCTTTCTTATTTCTTTTAGTTGGTGAAGTATTTAGCTCAATGATTGATAATATTCATGATATACGGATTTATAAAGGATTCAAGGTTGAGAAGGATGATGTACATTTGCCAATTCTTCAATATGCGGTTGATACCTTAATATTTTGCAAGGATGATCAAATGATGGACGTTTTAGACAATACTAGTGTTCTTCGAATGATGTGTAGGCCTAAAAATTAATCGGGAGAAATTCTCTCTTTGTCGATTCAACATGGATGCCGCCAAAGTTGCATTACAAGCTTCTAAACTTTGTTGCAAGGTTGAAACTCTTCTTTTTACTTATCTTGGTCTTCTATTGGGTGGACACCCCAAGAATTCAAATTTCTGGCAGCCAGTTTCGACAAGGCTCAAAAGAAGCTTGATAAATGGAAGCACTTCACTCTAACTAGCGGAGGTAAACTATGTTTAAAGTATACCTTTATATTATACATCTATGTCCAAAATGCCACCACAACTTTCACTTTCTTTTGAAGGAATGAATAGAAAATTCTTATGGACTAGTTCGGATAATGTTAGTTTGAGTCACTTGGTTAGATTGACTAAAGTCTCTAGAGCTAAAGACCTGGGGAAGCCTTGGCCTGGATGCCGTTCACCTAAAAAATGCAGCCTTGCTTGCAAAATTAGGATGAAGATTCTTTACAGAACCTAGGCCTTATGGAGTAGAGTTATCTCTAGTATACATGGGATGAATTTAATCGGTTGGAAGTTTCAAAAGAAGGCTACTTCAAGTGTTAGAAGTCCATGGGTGAGTATTGTCAACATTGTGATAGAAAACCCGGATTGTATTATGAATTAAAAGAGAACCAAAATACAAACTAACCAAGTATTGATAGGACTTGGAACCTCCCATTCTCTAGAGAATACTCTCTTGAGCCCACAAGTTTTCACTCAATATTAGGATATCCTTCCCTTCATACAACCTCTCTATTTATAACTAAAATCCCTAATCAACCTCTAACTAATTGCCCCAATATCCCTTATATTATTTATAACTCTTCTAAGGCCCTAGACAAATCATTACCGGCCTCTAATACACACCTTGTCCTCAAGGCGTGGGCACTAAATTCAAAAGAAAATTTGAGTTTTTTTTTGGTACCTAAAAAAAAGGGTCAAACAAAAACCAGACCAACTAAAAATTCATATCAACAGAAATTCAGCCTAAACTCAGCATCTTGGCCCTTGAACTTGTAAACAAGGAAGGCCATATTCTGCTGCTCCAATTTGAGAAGCCCACAAGAAATGAAGCTTAAATGCCCATCTTACTTTTACAAACCCTAGCCGCCAGCCAAACAATTATCCTTTTCTTTCTTTTTTATTTTTAATCTAATGTCCGCTAATGCCAACCCATGTGATATACACATCATTTTTTTTTTCTTTTTTTTAAACCCCAAAACACGCAAATGACGATGAAATTTGTTGTTTGTTTGTTTTTTTTTCTTCACAGCTCCTTCGTTCTTCTATGTGCGCCTCTTTCTTCTTTTTTTCTTGTTCAATCGACATCATCTTCCTCTTCAACCATCTTCTCTGGCACTAACTTCCCTCCTATTTTCTTCCTCCCTACTTTCAGTAGTCGTTGTTGGCTACTGATTTCTAGTGCATCTTCCTGTGGTAAACGTTGTCGTTGCCTTAACGAATTTGGCTTTCATTAAGCATTCTTTCTCAGTGTCCTTTGCTAGTAAACATTTTTCTTAGACTTCCACGGACGTTGAGACATATTCCCGATCCTCCATGGCTATCTGTTTTTCTTCTTCGCCAGCTTCCGACATGTTCCACGCTTCTTCATCTTTGACCTCCGACGTACACGGTGCATTTTTTTCACGTTTTCTTTTTGTAATCGTTTGCATTTTCCTTTTCCGCCATGGTTTTACTCTATATGTTTCTGCCAATATTTCAACTCCTTCCACTTCGGATGGCAAGATTCAATTTCGGTGATCTCAAGAGTTTCTTTTTCACATTTTTTTTCCATCTTTCTATGAAGAGCACAATAACAATGTATTTTAGCTTTTTTCTCCTCTTTACTTTTGCTTTTGTTTTTGTTTCTCAATTGAAGATTTTGTGATTGGTTTTTGTATTGATTTTCTTCCGCTTGTTGAGCCTCTTCTCCCCGATCAATCTTCTCTTCTAAATCAGATTTTGGTGTTTCTTCTCTGATTTTGCTTTTGGCAGTGGTTCAACTTCTGCAACCTTGATCTTCTTCTTCAATGCCTCGCACTCGTCTTTCTTTTGTTCTTCCGATTCTCTAAGTTGCCTCGATTCTTCTTTCCAAGAATCCATTAATATTATCAACTTCCTCATATCATCACGAATGCTTCTCAACTCCTCTGCGATCTCCATGGCTAGAAACGAATCAGCTTTGATACTAATTGATAGAACTTAGATTGTATTACGAATTAAAAGAGAACAAAAATACAAACTAACCAAGTATTTGATAGAACTTGAAACCTCCCATTCTCTTGAGAATACTCTCTTGAGCCTACAAGATTTCACTCAATATTTGGATATCATTCTCCTTACACAACCTCTCTATTTATAACTTAAATCCCTAACCAACTTCTAACTAATTGCCCTAATATCCCTTATATTATTTATAACTCTTCTAAGGCCCTAAACCTATCGTATTGGATAGAGGCACAAATATTTATACTAATCTAATGCCCTCCCCTTATAAATAGAGTATCGTTGCTTCTAAATTATCCCTTTTCGTCAACCGATTGACAACGAAGTATCTCTCCATGTGATACAACCACCCACCTTGGTCTTTTCTCACTTCTTATTTGAATATCGACACCTCAAGTTTTCAAAGGCACATATCAGACAGGGGAACTCTTTTTCCATTGTTTCCCGAATCTTCTTCCTCTAGAATTTTCTTCCCCTTATCCATGGATTCTTTATCGGAACCCATTTTTTATGATCTGTAATTGTTCATTCTTAAGGGTTGATTCCTTTGACATCTAAATCTCTTGTTGTAGCTTAAAATTTTTTTTCTTTCATTTCCTCCCTCATATGTGCGAACTATTAATCTTGTCTATCTCTCGCTTAGACGAACTATGACTTCATTCCTGCTAAACTCTCTTACTAGTCTTTTTTCCATCCTTGTAACCACTACCGTGTGAACAAAGCTCTGCTATCAAAATCTATAAGAACCAGCTTTAAAGAGACAAATTCAATAACCTTTATTTATGTATTAGCCAGGGGAATTCACAAGCACTTATCTCTCCTTGATTCTCTCTCAAAGAAGAAAGCCTGTTGTTGAAAGTAGATCCATATAGCTAAGTTGGTTGGGATTGTCACTTAAAGATCTCATAATCAATTTTATACGGACTATATTTATGTGTAATTGTTTGTAGATGAATAAATACGAGAGCATAATTCTCTTTATGGTATTAGAGCTTACACTATCACCTAGTATTTGCTGTTAGTCATCATTGGAATTCCATCATAGTCGCGATCATCTTCGACAGTGGTTGTACCTCAAGAATTCCATCTCATGCTAGCATAGTAGGTGTTCTGATCAGACTCAAAGGAAAAAGTCTCACAAATTCCTTAGTTTATCCTTTGCTCAACCAAGGTTCAGAGGTTCAAGAACTTGTTTGAAATTAAATCTGCACTCCGATTGTCAGTTTGTAAGTGTCACCGTAGATTTTCGATCATCCTTAGATCGTTCGATCGTAGCTTTCATCCCATTGGTGAGCTTTGTCCATCAATCTAAAGAATCACCCTTGCGAACCCAGTCGACCATTTCCACCTGTGGGTGAAGCCTTCCACACGTGGGTTTCTTGAAAGTCAGACGAGTAAGTGGATTCAAGTCCTAGGAGGTACAATATGATATTTTTTGGGTTTGTTTTATTTTCCCAAGAGTAAATTCACCTTTTGAGTTGGTTCAATACTTTTACTATGTTAAGCAATAATTTTTCTAAGGACTCCTAAGGTTTACGTATTCACATTATGACGCCTTCTAAGATTGGTGACCAAATTTTTTGGGGTCTGACTCTATCATCTTCTTATACTACGGGTCACATTGAATCGTTATAATTATGTTCTATGGTCACAGTCAATCATGATGTTCATATGTGGGAAGGGCAAGGATGAGTATTTATCAAACGGAAGTGTGCAACACAAAAGGTGTGATACAAAATTCAAAAATGGATAATAGAAAATAATATGGTCATATGACTAATGAGGTGGGCCGTGGGGGAAACTCTTCTATATAACATTGTCCATTAGATTTGAGAGGTTGTTAAAGAAACATACTCGAGCAAAGGGTACACTTCAGAATTATTTCAGATTGAGTCTTCGTGATCTTCACCAAACTGATCAATCTGTCTAATTAAAAGATAACCTCTCTCGTCACCGACAACAATTGTATATTTGTGGACTCCATACGTGGAAATTAGCAAAAGATACTATCCAATACATACAGATCATGGAGCAAAAGAGAACATTCAAGTTTCTTTTCAGACTTAACAACAATCTTGATAAAGTTGGTGGAACAATCATGGGAGCTAAACCATTACCACCTCTTCGTGAAGCTTTTTTATAAGTATGAAGAGAAGAAAGTAGGAAAATGTGATAATAGGTAGTCAAAATCAATCCTTGCAATCACAAAAGCATCTGCACTTGTCTCCCGAAACTTTAATCCAACAACTTAAGGAGAAAATAAACGGTGCAAGAAGATGGGTCATGTAAAAGGCATGTTTTGGAAGATCCATGGAAAACCTGCTGATTGGAAACCTAGGCAATGAAATGAACGTGACAGTCCAGACCATGTGGCTAACACTGTTTCAGAGAACTCCACCAGTAGAATCATCCCCATTTCTCTAAGAACAGATAGATTCCTCGCAATAGATTTTAGGGCACACAATTCAAAATACTAGTATGATAGCTTAGAGAGTCAATCATACTACCCTGATAGCTAGTGAAGGCGGGAAACATTCATGGATCATTGACACTGGAGCAACAAACCAACACATGACAAGAGATATGCCATTATTCCAAAATTATCAAACGAACGCTTCCGACTCTTCAGTGAGAATTGCAAATAGGTCATATTCCAAAGTAGCAGGGACAAGTTTCATTCGTATCACTCAAAACCTATCTCTTAATGCTGTGTTGCATGTTACAAATTTGGACTGCAAACTACTATCAATTAGTAAATTGACACAAGATCTTAACCATGTGACTAAATTTTATCCTAATTCATATGTTTTTCAGGATTTGGAATCGGGGAAGACGATTGGCTGTGTAAACTCTTTTTTGGCCACTACATCCTCAATTTTGATCAAGACCCTCTAGCAATCGTAGACAAGTCCTCTTTTTTTCTTCTAGTAATAACGATAGTGAAGTCATGTTGTTACACTGTTGACCAGGCCATACAAATTTCATATACCTCTCTAGACTGTTTCCAAGTCTCTTTCGTAATAAAAATCTAGATTTCTTTACTTCTGAGATTTGTCAGATTGCTAAACATACTCAAAATTCATATTCTAATATTGCTTATAAACCATCTAGTACTTTCTCCATATTCATGTATC
Organism: Cyclanthera cordifolia; assembly: GCA_037832605.1. Lineage (NCBI taxonomy): Eukaryota > Viridiplantae > Streptophyta > Magnoliopsida > Cucurbitales > Cucurbitaceae > Cyclanthera > Cyclanthera cordifolia. The sequence continues at coordinate 13,836 of JBBMEG010015539.1, forward strand.
AGGTCCTTTCAAAAACAAAAAACTATTTTTAGAGCCTGTTGTCATAGATGACCATACTCGAATTACATGAATTTTTCTCACGTAAGATAAGTCCAAGGTATATCAAATATTCAGAAATTTCATGCCATGGTTCATAATCAGTATTAAACAAAAATTCTGGTCCTTAAAACAAACAATGCGAAAGAATTCTTTAGCTCATATCTGGGAAGTTACTTGTGAACGGAAGGCATACTCCATTTAAGCTCTTGTGTTGAAACTTCCTAACAAAATGAGGTAGTTGAACGAAAAAATCAACTTCTTCTAGAAGTAACTCGATGTCTAATGTTCTTTGCTCATGTCCCTAAATTTTATTGGGGCAAAGCTGTTCTGACTGTCACATACTTGATCAATCAAATGCCCTCTCGCGTCCTTAACTTTTGCACCCCTCGTCAAGTCTTCATTCCATCATTCTCTCATATGCGAATTACTTCACCTGACCTAGCTCCGAAGGTGTTAGGATATAGTGCCTTTGTCCATATCTATTTTCGAAATCATAACAAGCTGAATCCCGCGAGTTCATAAATTCATTTTTGCGGGATATTCACCAATACAAAAAGGTACAAATGTTATTCCCCCGAAACGAGATGATTTATTTCACTTTGGATGTCACATTCTTTGAAAATTTTGGTTTTACTCGAAGACTGTTTGTCAAGGGGAGAAATTAGACGTCAAAAACTCTGGTCTTCTATACTTGAGTCATCCACATCCAGTCCTCCCATGATGATTCCTGATCCACCTCCACCTTCGTCATCCACACCTAGTCCTCCTATGATGATTCATGATCGAGATTCACCTTCGTCATCCACATCCACCCTCCCATGACGATTCCTAATCCACATTCACCTTCACCTGAGCCAATTGCTAGAAACAGACTCCTTATTTATATTAGGAGAAGCAAAATAGTTGATAATATAGATACTGGAATAGATCAAGTTGTCAAGTGTTTAAATCGACTCTACATCCTAAGCGCATGACAAATGAGGATAACATGAAGATAGATGTCTCAGAAGGTGAAGGCGAGGACTTGAACTTGCAAATTCCATCCTATGGGGAACTATGTATCATATGACCAACTATTAGAATCATATCGTACCTTTGTGCCCATCCTCAATAATGTTCAAATTCCAATCATTGTTGATGAAGCATGGAAACACCCCGGTTGAAGGAAAGTGGTGCAAGAGGAAATTGAAGCTCTTGAGAAGAATGACACGTAGTTAGTGACAGATCTACCTAGTGGGAAATAGACTGTAGGGTTTAAGTTCTTTATAGTAAAACACAATACATATGGAAATATTGAAAAATTGAAGGTTAGACTTGTAGTTAAGGGATTTACGTAGTCATATGGAATTGATTTCTAGGAAACTTTTGCACTTGTTGCCAAACTAAACACCATAAGGATTATTCTGTCTCATGTAGTTAACCTTGATTGGGGCCTCAGCAGCTAGATATAAAAAATGATTTCCTAAATGGCGATCTAGAAGAAAAGGTTTACTTGGCGATCCTGCTTGGGTACGATGAAAATCCCAAACCAGCCAAGGTATGAAAACTTAAATAATCTTTATATGGTCTGAAGCAATCTCCCTGCTCCTAGTTTGATAGATTTGCAAACTTTGTTCTTAGTCTTGGATACTCACAATGCTTGTAAGTTCATACTCTATTAGTCAAATGAAGGTCTGAAACTTCTCTTGCCTTATTGATAGTATGTGGATGAGATTATTCTTTCTGGAAATGATGAATTTGAGTTACAAGTCTTGGAAGAGACACTTAGCACAAGAGTTTGGAGTCAAAGACCTGGAAAATCTTAAATACTTTTTAGGCATCATGGAAGTTGCACGGTCAAAGTCAGGGATAGTAATATCCCAAAGAAAATATGTTTTAGATCTCTCCAAGGAAATTGGTATGTTAGGATGTAAACCAGCCTTCCCTATGGATCCTCAAAAGAAAATATGTTTTAGATCTCTTCAAGGAGTTTGACTCAGGAGTTTGGAGTCAAAGACCTGGAAAATCTTAAATACTTTGAAGATTTAAACAAGTTGGATTTGTATAATAGGTGCAATCCTTCTTAAGGGAGAGTGCTGAAAGTTAGGATATTTTGTACGTACATTCTTTTCCTATTTTAGCTTTGATCCATATTTAGCCTAGTTGGTCGAGATTGTTAATTAAAGATTTCACAATCAGTATTGTTTGGAGATAAATGAATAAGAGATAATAATTCTTTTACCTATACACAAAATCTAAATTGCAGAATGAAATAACATAATGTAAAAAAAAGGTTAATTGCTGGTTCTGACTTCTGACTGTCCTAATGAATAAATGCTGGCCCTCTTACTTTCTAACTAATTTGCTGGCGTCACCTTCAATCTGAGCATTATGAAATCTTCACTTTAGAAATTACGTTGTAGTAACTTGTCTATCATTTCTCAGAGCCATCCTCTCACAATTTACGGAAGAACAGATGAGTCGTTATGAGTCCTTTCGCAGAGCTGGGTTCCAGAAAGCTAATATGAAAAGGGTATGAATCATAACATTTTTTTATAGTTAAAGAATTAGAGGTGGCAAAGAAGAGTGTGGTGGGAATGCGTTCTTCATTCCGGACCAGGGGGAATTTATGAACATAGACTCAATCCACCTTGTTTTCATTCACTTGTAAATTGTAGCTACTAGCGAGCATCTCAGGAACGCAGAAAATATCCGTACCGATGACGATTGTAGTGTCTGGGATAGCAAAGATGTTCGTTGGTGAACTCGTAGAAACAGGTATGTATGAACTTCTGTAAAACCTAATTCTTTTCTCTTGTAGGACTTAAAGATGCCTTTGACACACTTCATTACTTCTATTTTGTTTCAGCCAGAGTTGTTATGACAGAGCGGAATGATTCTGGACCTATCAGGCCGTGCCATCTCAGGGAAGCTTATAGAAGATTGAAGCTTGAAGGTAAGATTCCTAGGAAATCAGTTCATAGGCTCTTTCGTTAGTCACTCCCTTTCAATTTATAATCTTTGGGTTAAGAGTTGTTGGAAGGAAATTTTAAAACAAAACCAGCTTAGCAAAACATCTCACATATATATTAGTAAAGTTTCTAACCTGTTTGATACAAATTTTGGCTTCTCATTTTACCACACACCAACTATTTTAGTGAAATGCAATTTTGGTTCCTAATTTTGATATTTGCTCTACTTTCATTCATGAACTTTTATAAAAGTCTAATTTTAGTATCTAATTTTGAAATTTGTTTTATTTTAGTTCTTGAACTTTCAAAAATCCAATTTTAGTTCCTAAACTTTGAGACTTGTCGTTTCGGTTCATGTACTCTCAAAATTACTTAAAATTGGTATTTAGATTTTTTTTCCCTTTTCTACAATTTATGTGAACAAAAAAGTGCATTTACATAATTGTCCTCACAAATGATGGGAGGTATTTACTATATGTACTCAAAAAAAGTATCCAAGTATTGTAAGGAAAAAAAAAAACTTGGGCATGTAATTAATATGGGATTTTTCTTGTATAATAAAACGAAAATTATGAATAACAAAAAATTATCACCTTCCTTTTGTAAATTAAAAAATGTCTTCGCTTTTATCCTTGATTGCATTGAAATTATTAAAATTATTGAACTAATTTTGATTAATGTTGACTTCAAATTTATTGTAGAGACCTATTTTAAGTGTTTTTTTATTGTAATAATAAAGACTAAAATTAAACTATTGAAAATTAGAGATCAAGATCTAAATATAACAAAATTATAAGTTTAGGAACTAAAATTAAACTACTAAAAGTTCAGGGAGCAAAATGGTATTTTACTAAAATAGAAAAGAAAAAACAAACTACTGAAGTAGATTGAACATGGATTTTGAAGCACTTGAATTAAACTTGTGCGTTTACAAGCTAAAGCTCATTTAATAATTATATAATATAAGGAAATAGAATAAAATCCTATAGAAGGTGTTTGGATGTGAAATGGTAGAGTAATCATGGAGATTATTTTGAGTGATTATAAATTTCTATTTTAATAATAACTTGTTCAGATATCGTTATTTGTAAAGAGATTACAAATAGTAGTTTGTTTGAATGATAGTTTTTGTAGAATTATTGTGGACAATAACTTGCTTGGATGAAATAAAAAATGAGAGGTTATAAATGAACTATTATATTAGTGATTAGAAATGAACAGTTATTTTGAATAATTAGAAATTGGTAATTATTTTGAGTGATCATAATAGTGTGTTGGACGTGCTTATTTGAAGATAGTTGTAAAACTTTATTTTGTAATAGTTGGTTAATAACTTCAAACAAAAATCTGGTAAAGTTTTAGTATATAGTAAAGTTTAGACAATGATATGTCAGGTTCATAGGTGAAAATCATTTATAATAAGCGGTAAGACACTGATTACTATTTAAAAGTTGATGGTTCATTCCTCACCTCACAATTATTGAACTAAAACAACAACCTTTTTTTAAACGTTTATCGAACTATTTATAGGTGGTAGTCTCCAGTTTACGTTTTTCCTTCTAATATGGAGCTTGAGAGTTTGGAACGTGGGAAATTGAAAGGAACGATCTTCCCATTAATGGCCAAAACTAATGAAAAATGAGATTCGCTGCACCCTTTTTCCTTTTCTTTTTTTATTTTTAACCAATGTTATTGTTAGAAAGTGTGGACATCCATCTCAAAATCAATTGGCAATGAGAGGAGTAGCCCACCTTGTATTATATGTGGTTGGAGGACTCCCCACCTTATTGATGTGAGATATTTGAGATCCTCAACAGTTATGTTACACTCTCCTTCCCTACTTTTATTAAAAATATTCAAGAGGCAAGAAAACAAATTTTGGGTGTTAAATTGGGAGGAAAGCGGTAGAAGAAACTTATTTGGGGTGGAGGAGAAAAGGTTCAAAAGTCTTCTTAGGATCAGAAGAGGAAGGGAGAAAAATCTTGTTTTGAAGAGTTTGGAAACGGAGGAAATAGAAAAAGTTAACTTCTTTCATGGGTTGGATTTTTTTTTTTTTTTTTGAAACCAACCACAGTTCATTCAACACAAGCACCCGAAGATCATACAATCCTCATACAACAAAGAGGCAATATGAGGGGGGAAGGTAAACCCACTAAATTTGAATGGCTCGAATCTTCATAGAAGGAGGTAGTCGCATCGAAAGAATAAAAACATGAATACGTACAATGAGCTAAAAGACTAGCAACCAGATTGCATGATCCAAGTAATGAAGATATGTTCCCTAACAATCAGACTAAATCCTTAATGTCAGTAATAATATTGCTAAGCTTTGTAAAATCTTTAAAATATGTCAAAATAGCTTCAATAACCATTGAACAATCATATTCGATCTAGATCAATGAAAGGGGAGCGAGCCAAAGCTTCCATGATTTTTGCTCTTGAACTCGTCATCCCCACTTTGGATCTCAACATTATAGAACCACCCATCAATTGTCACAATTTTTCATATTTTTAATCCCAAGTTACTTATGCATTCAACTTCTACAATCCCACTCGTGACGATCTCCATATATCATTGTTCATTTGTAATGACCTCACCTTGATATCTTTTGTAGATGTCAAGGAAACTACATTTAAATCAATATTATTTTTTTAATAGCATCTTATAGACCCTCAGCCGAGGCTTTAATCTTGTCATGACACACTAGATTCATAAAATGCCAAATCCTCTAGAGCATAATTAAAACTTCGTCGAGCCAAAAGTCTAAACCTTAGTATTCTGGAAGAATCTCTCGAAGTCTATAAAATTTGAGAAGTGATTCTTCCAAATGGCATCACCCACTTGCAATCTTTAATCAAGTGTAGAGAGCTCTCCCTAACCTTTTAATATATATATATATATAACCTGTTGATATCTATATTTTTTTGTAAGTATTTTCCTTATTTTGGATGACATTCTTAAGTGAGTTCTAAGCTCCCAACTTGACCATTGTAGGCACTTTTGTGCCCTTGAAATTTTTCCAAAGAGATATTAAATGCTCATCATTCAAATTTGAAGCCTCATTCTTACTTTCCCACTCTCTAGCAAGGAAATACACGGATTTGACAGAAAGACTTTCTTTGGTGTCCTTGAACCGTATATTCTAATTGCACAACATTGAACGACTTAAAAGAGATTTTCAAATTAGCCCCTTTCACAATCGTTGGGATGGAAGTTCTCGCCAAACCGTAATCTTAACTTTGGTAGTTTGAGTGCTTCGAGTCTCTTACTTCCTTCCAACTCGATTCAATCCCATCTAGCCCCTTAATACACCCATCTCAAGCCACAACCCACAAATCTAAACCAACTATGTTATTCGTCCCATTCCCCCACTCTCTTATAACCTTGCAAAAAATTCTCTTTTCCCGTATTAGTCTCTGTCAAGTATAAGAAAAACTATTATTTGGTTGAGCATTCAAAAAGTTGGCATCATGGAAATTCTATCCCATGAGAACCTTAAATAAAAAGGATACTTTGATTTTGTAAGTTTTCAAGTATGCTTGGTCAATAGGGCATGTTAAAATTCTTAAATCCCATTTCCCTCTTTTCTTATTAGCCCTCCAACTTTGTAACATCTTTGTCTCTGGAGCTCCACCCAAGAAGTGATTTCACCTTCTACTTTACTTTACGACATTAAATGGTAGTACACATTATCCAAACTTGCCTTGAAAAAGCAGGTTCACATTACATTAATTTACTTGACTATCTAAAGACATATTCACATTTACATACAACTTACATTCACTCTTTGGCTATAACTCCTAAAGTGTAAGCACCACCATTTACATAGTCAATCGAGCAATCTATGAGCTACGTCGAAGCCCACCGAAGGGTGCCTGCAACCAGCACACCTTTAACCACCCAAAAGGAATAAAACAACACGAATTATCCAACCTAGCTATTCACCCAAGTTGCTAACGGAGAAACACATCGAACTAGTCTTAATGAAATTATTTACCATATATTTGTTATAATATAAAGTAACAGACAATTAGATTTAACTCAACTAACTCATTGAATTAAAAAAAAAAAAACTGAAGTAACTTTTTTTTTAATGATTAAAATAAAAATATCTGGTGTATTAAGTTACAAGCAATTAATGTTATAATTCAAACATAAAAGATAATATTGTTTGTTAAAATATTATTTTAGTTGGGATGTTTAGAATGGTTTGTTTTGATATATAAATCTTCAAATGTTTTTTTTAGTATATGTAAATTTCTGTTAATTTTTTCTGCTTAAAATATAAGTTTTTGTTCATTTTAAAAAATATATAAATTTCTGATTAAAATATAAATTTTATTTTTTAGATTATAATATTTGTTCAATTTTGATCTTAAACTAGTTTTATAAAGTAAAAAGATGTCGCTATCCACTTTAAACTAAATGAAAATAATATTTTCTCTAAAAAAATCTCTCTCTCTCTCTCTCTCTCTCTCTCTCTCTCTCTTCGGTCTCTCTTCCTCTTAAACTTTGAACACCATTTTGTAGCAATAACTCCATCAATCTAAAAACAAGTTATTACATTTTAGTTTTTTTTTTTTAATCCCAAAAATTTGGAATGCTGAGACTAAGGTGAACATTGAAGTGGTTGGGGCTAATATTTTCCTCTGTTCTTTTACTTGCAAAATTACAAAAGAAAGGGTGGTGGAGAGAGGACCTTGGATTTTCGATAACGCTCTGCTTCTGTTTGAGCAAATGAATGGGGAAGGAGGATTTCGGAGATGGTGTTGAACAAAGCCTCTTTTTGGATTCGAATTTATGATGTTCCTCCGGCATGTCACTCGGAAGATGGAGCACGAAGATTGGGAAATTTGATTGGGGAGTTTGTGAATTGGGACAGAGAAGGTGAACACCGAAACAGAGGAAAGTTTCTTCGAATTAGAGTTAGCCTTAATGTGTCGAACCCTCTGTGAAGAGCCATTAAGGTAAAGAGTGGGACGATGGCTGAGGAAAAATGGTCGCGAATTTCGTATGAGAAGCTTCCGGAATTCTATCGAAGTTGTAGAAGATTGGGTCATAGTGTTTCAAGATGTTCGTTTGTGGTGTTGGAAGAAGGAAAGCCATGGTCGTTCGGAGACAATTTAAGGGAAGTTAGTTCGATAATTCACAAGGGGTTCTTGAAGTCCCAATCGACTGGAGGAAGGGGAAAAGATGGGGGAAGAGAAAGAGTGGATCAAGTTTTGGAAACTAGCCGGGACGAGAAAATAGAAAGGCTAAGGAGGCTAAGGAGGATAGACGGAGAGTTGACTGAGTAATTTCAGGCAACAATGGGGGCGTTAACAGAGAAAAACAGAGAGAGAAGGAAGATGGATTACCTGGATTTCGACGGTCTGAATCAGTGAGTCGGTGCTTGAGTCGGGAGAGACTGAGTTGAGGCACACTCGGCAACTCGTGCAATGTCGTAACGGGCACTGGGGACCACCTACATTTTGGGGAATCGAGAAGGGATGGGGAAAGGGCTAGAATCGTGTATGTGGAAGAGGAACAGAAAAAGTTCGGCAATTTTCAGGGGATTCAGAAGCGTACGGTGAAGACGAGTTTGGCAAAAGTTGGACAGGCTGTAAAAGATCAGGTAGAAGGCAGAAGTGCTGGGCTAGGTTTTGAAAATGTGAAAAGTAAAAATGGTGGGAATTGGCCGGATTTTAGTGTGTCGTGGATTAGTTCAAAGGAAGAAGCTGGGCAAGTGGAGTTGAAGAAGGAAGAAGCGAATTGGGCTAGAAATTCAAGTGAGACAGTGGGCCTGTGGCTTGCTGATAAGGATGGGTTGAATTTAAAAGAGGCGGAAAATTTAAGGGGTGAAGCTTTAAAAAAGCCCAATATCAGTAATTTAAAATTAAAAGGCCCTATGTCAGAGATTGGGCTGGATGTCAAAAGAAATTTAATTGGCAATAGGGAGAAGCTGCTTGGGGATGCTATGAAAAGCTGTATGAATGAAGATTCAGGGGGTAAAATCTATTGCCTAAACTCGGTTATTAAATTGAAAAAGGTTGAAATTATGGTGGAAAATGAGCTGAGTATGGGAAAGAAGGATAAAATTAAGATGGATGAAAGAGAGGTTTGCATTATTGAAGGCACTGAAAAGTCTATAACAAAATCAGGATTAAAATGGAAAAGAAGAGCTAGGGATAGAGCAAACCAAGGAATTGATATGGAAGTGGAAGAGATCGATGGTACCATCTGCGGGGCTAAGCATGCTATGGATATAATGGATAAGGATAGTAATGGGAAGAAAGGAAGAATAGACTACGTTGAGCCAATCAACGGGATATCGGCGGAGACTCTTGAGCAGTCTCGCCGGACGCAATGAAAATCTTATTCTGGAACGTTCGGGGGTTGGGAAACCCCCGGGCTTGCAGGGCGCTTCACAATGAAATGCTCAAAGTTAAACCTCAGATTATTTTTATTTGCGAGTCTAAGTGTGGTTGTGCTGTGATGGATAGCATCAAGATGTTGGTTAACTGTGATTGCTGCTGGTGTGTGTCGAGTATTGGGGCAAGTGGTGGCCTGATACTCCTTTGGAACTCTTCGCAGGATGTAGAGATTAGTTCTTCTTCTCAGGGGCACATAGACGCGATAATCAAGAGCTATGACGGTTAATGTAGATTCTCCTGATTTTATGGGAATCCTGTGTTACCTCGTAGAAAAGAATCCTGGGAGCTGCTTAGAAGACTGGATAAAGTTTTGACTTGCCTTAGATTATTTGGGGGTGATTTTAATGAGATTTTGGACATTGGGGAGCAAAATTTTGGCAGTAACAGGTGTGAGACTGGTATGAAAGACTTCAGGGAGGTGATCAACGATTGCTCGCTCATCGACTTGGGTTTTGTTGGGGAAGAGTTCACCTGGATCAAAAACAAAAAGGATAAGTTTGCAACTAGGTGTCGGCTTGACAGGTATTTCACAAACCCTTCTTTTATCGATTTATCGGGTAAAATTTTGGTTTTTCATAACAATTTTTATTCCTCTGATCATAGACCTATATTAGCTGATTTTAGATGGGGGATTGGGGAGCCTAGATGGAATAGAGTTCATAATAAGCTTTTAAGATTTGAGGATGGTTGGACTATGCATGAAGAGTGTAGGGTAATCATTAGAGTTTGTTGGGAAAGGAATAGGTTTAGAAAATTTAATGCTGATTCTTTTCTGATTAATATTAATAGTTGTCTGTCTTCTCTGAGAAGATGGAACAAAAATAGATTGAAAGGATCTATTAGAGGGGTGATTGATGAAAAAGAAAGAGAACTGGATATTCTTAAGCATACTTGTAATAACTCTAGATCTGAGGCGATCATGAAAATGGATGGGAGTATTGAAAATCTTCTTGAGGAAGAAGAAATTTTCTGGAAACAAAGATCGAGAGAAAACTGGTTGAAGTGGGGGGATAGAAATACTAAGTGGTTCCATATGAGAGCTTCCCAGAGGAAAAAAAGAAACAACATTGAGAGAATTATGAATGAGAAAAGGGTTTGGGTCAATGAGGAGAGGGACATTGCCTCGGTTGCTATTGACTACTTTAAAAACCTTTTCCAATCCAATGCTGGGAAGGATGATGAGGTCGTTAAGCGTGTCCTGCTTGGAGTTGACAAAAAGGTCTCCGATCACAATGCGATTTGGTTGGACAAGCCATTCACCAGATCGGAGGTGGAGTCAGCTTTACGGGAGATGAACCCTTCTAAAGCTCCGAGCTTTGATGGCACAAATGCTCGATTCTTTCAAAAATATTGGGATATTATAGGCAATGGGGTGGTAGAGGTGTGTTTGGGAATTCTTAACGATCGGGAAGGGATTGGCAATTTGAAAAAAACGGTCATCGCTCTGATTCCTAAAATCTCGAACCTTGTTAAGATCCATGATTTTAGACCCATTAGTTTGTGTAATACTATTTATAAAATCATTGCTAAGACTATGGTTAACAGACTAAAATATATTTTGAATAAGGTTATTTCTCCAAATCAGGTTGTGTTTGTGCCAGGTAGACTTATATCTGATAATGTGATCATGGGCTTTGAATGTATTCATTCCATCATTAAACGGAAAAATTGTAAAAATGGGTGGGCCACGCTTAAGCTTGATATGAGTAAGGCCTATGATAGAGTGGAATGAAGGTTCCTTTATGACATGATGAGAAAACTGGGTTTTAGTGAGGGTTGGATCAATTTGGTAGATAGATGCATTTCTTCTGTCAGGTTTGCAGTGAAGATCAACGACAATCCCCATGGGGAGATCATTCCTCAAAGAGGACTGAGGCAAGGGGATCCTCTGCCCCCGTATTTGTTCCTGATCTGTGCGGAAGGCTTATCGAAAATTCTCAACAAGGAAGAATCTTTGAACTCTTTTAAAAGCCTTAAGATTAATCATTATTGCCCTTCTATTTCACACTTATTTTTTGCTGATGATAGTTTGGTCTTTTTCAGGGTGGATGAGGAGAACTTTTCTAAAATTAAAAAGATTCTTAATTGTTATGAGCTCGCTTCGGGACAGTTGGTTAATTTTGATAAGTCGGGCGTGTTATTTAGTGGGTGTATTGGTAAGAATAGAGTAGCATGACCGTTACATATAGCTCAACTGACATTAGAGATGTACTAGCATCCGCTGAATTTGTGGTTTGATTCTTCATCTTTTATGTTGTAACCTCAAAAAAAAAAAAAAAAAAAAAAAAAAAAAAAAAATCTTAAAGAAAAGTGGTGAATATATTTACTTTCCATGTTGCTTCCAACTTAAATTAATATATTTAGCTATTACATATCAGCTATTAATTGGGTAATATTCACGATTCCCTAATTGTAGACATTTTCTCTCATCACAGTTGATACTTTCATTAATAAGCTATTCACTAAAAACAAAATTATGTGCCCACATAGATTTTTATTTATTATTTTAGTACGATTAAAGTTCTATTTGAAAAGTAAAAATATCACAATTCAAATTTAGAACTGTTTTTTAGTTCAACTATCTTCGATAAAGAATAAAGGAATAAGAATTACCACATTTATTTTATTTTTGAATTATAATTTCAATTTAATATTACAAAATTAACACTATTTCAAATACAATTCTTAAAAAAGCTGCATAAACCGATTTCTCCATTATTAGCGTTTGATGGTTTGTGGGATGAAAGAAACGTATACTCGAGCTACAATGCCTCATTGATCCACATTCTCCTTACTCATTAATTCTAACATAGCAGAGTTCAAATTGATGAGAGTTCTAAAATATAGTGTTCAAGTATTGTGTTTAATGGTTTGTAAGATGAAAGAGACATATACTTGAACTACAATATTCCACATGTATTCATATTGTTTATGGATTCGCACTTCTCCATTCATTAATTCAACTGAAGTTGAACTCTGAAATTGCTGATAGTTCTTAAATATATAGTATCTCTGTCATTAGAGATGGTGGGATGGTAAAATTATAACTTTAATAGATTAGCCAACAAGAGCTAACTTAGCAATATCAGTATATATCCACTACTACAATCACTATTATAAAAGATGTCAGGCGCCTACCCGACATTTATACAGATGACATCCATAATAAAAATTGTCGGTCACAATAGATGTCGGCCAGCCTGACATCTTTAGTGCGTGACATCTTATATGCACGACATCTTTTGTGCCTGACATCTTTTATGCCTGACATCTTTTGCACATGACATCTTTTGTGCATGACATCTTTTATGTATGACATCTTTTGTGCCCGACATGAAAAACCAATAATTTAATTTTTTGCAAAATGGTATGCCCCGTCTTGAAATATTTTCAATAACGTCTCATTATTATTTTATGCCTGACATCTTTTCTGCTGACATCTAAAACTAAATTAATTTACAAAAAAAAATTGTCAGATTTGCCATTGGCAAATCCTTTCAACCTTAAAATTTTCATTTCACTTCTAAATATGCATAGAAACCTCATTTTAACTTTCATTTCAATATGTAAATCAATCGTTTAACTCCATTAAACATCTAAATAAATATATATATATATATACACATATATATACATTTATGTAATACAAACTTAACAAACCTCCTTAATATTGAACCCACATGGAAACCTCTAAAATAGACTTAGTATATATGTAAACTAATTAAAAACTAATAATTTTCATTCTAAATTTCGGTAGCATAATGACAGAGTATTGCAATTCCAAAAACCTATTAACATGTACACATCACGTCTAATATGTATTTTAAGCAAAATCAGATCAATTCTAACCAATTACACTATCATAATGAGACACCATCTCTCTCGAAACTATTGTAATGTATAAGTAATCCAATTCAAGTAAGCAGTTAACTACAATATCTACAATAATTAAGGTGACATAATAGGTAAATGACTACAATTCAATTATTGTGGCTGGTTCTTCGAGCTATGGTTAGACTTAGAAGGTTGTGATAAAAATTATAAGTTATTAGTATAATTATGTGATATATTAACCATATCATTATGAAAATACACATACCTTTTTTGCGACATTCCAGCTTATGACCCACGCACGAGGCCATGGAACGAATGTGTTAATGGCTTGTTCAAGGAACTGTAATTCTTCGTTCAAAGGTATGAGTAAGTCTAGATTTTCATTGCCACTTACAATTAAATCAATCATTACTTGCACGTTGTATTTCTCGAGAGGCATGTCATGTATTTTGTTAGATGCGCCTCTTGATTCATACATTGTGCCAATGACAATAATGTTACCTATGGACTCAAGAGCAAGTTGACATGTCGTACCCTAAAAAATAATAAATTAATTACTTGCATATTAATGCATACATACAGTCATTAGTTAATATATAAAATCGTACATTTCCTAAATCATATATGAGCTCTTGGATCACTGGCCCTCTAACTTTCTCTCTGACATCAACTTCTTCATCCTCACTTAAATCAACTTCTCCCACCTCTTGGACACCATGTCCATACATTGTCAATACATTACTGCCAACACTTGGAGTTTTGAACCGTTGAGTGCTTCCAACAAGTATTACTTCTTCTATTTGGTGGTTGGCGAAGTTAGACTTTTGACAGTCATTTTTGAAGTATTGTGATGGGGAAATAAATTCAACCATTCCCCTAACATACCCTCGATGTTCCGGCGTGCCCAATGCGTCAGTCAAAACATCTTCACCCCCTTTCAACTGATGAAGCTCATCATGTAACCATTTTTTTATTAATTGTATAGTATAAGCGTAATACTTTAAGTTAAAACATAATGAACAAACACTTACAATTCGTTTGACTGTTTTAATAGTTTGAGTCTAAAATCTCTCTATTCTTATTTTTACGAGCTTCTTTCCACTCGTTGCACGATATGATGAATCAGTACTATCATTTAGACCCTATACAAATTAATCACACATTAAATATATGTAATGATTACTAATAATTATATGAAGAAACATATAATATGAGAATAATTGTTATTTATGAGCTCAAAAGCCAAATGAGCATATCCTTTCCGCGATATATGGTTAGGACATTTAACATGAGTTTGCCTCATTGATCCATCTTCACTTTTTTTCTATTTGACATATATGGTGAGAACATTTAAAGTTATTTTTATTTTTCATGAATATAAAATAAAAACAATAAGTACCTTCAAGTATTCAGACAATTGGTCTTTAACAAAAGTATTTCATTCATCTTGTGGGGTGTAAATATATAGACGAGGCGAGGATACAAGAAGTTTATGCTTATCCTTTAATTCTTTGATATATTTTGTAAGATTGTATCTGAACGTTCTGAATTTCTTTGTTGCCGACAACATAATCCTGTGTTTGGATTTATCAACACAAACGACATTTGAAGACAATACAAGTCATATTTGTAATACACTAATCTTATATATATATATATATATATATATATATATATTATGATTGATATAGTAGTAAAATTTTATCTCAAGACAGTCCCATATCTTCTCTTTTAGATCTTTAGAGACATCTTTGGACAAATCAAGATAAGTTAAAGGTATAGATTTTCTAACAAGTCTCCCAAGGTAAATTTGTAATTTAGTAGAATTGCTGTCAATTTCCTGACCTTCGCCATTATATTGAATGACGAGGCGCTCACAACCATTCTAGATTGTGCAAGATCACGCATCACTATGATGTCTCTAGTATGTCTGTTCTGATGGACAAAAGTGTTCTCAGCTTGATACGAATCCGACCAACGACTTATTGTATTCCCATGAAGGAGCAAGTACAAGATACAAGAACAAGAATATTCAAGAGATTT
>JBBMEG010015588.1:0-29082 GCA_037832605.1 Cyclanthera cordifolia
GGCTGCACACGATTATTTTAACGACAAATCGCCAATATTTGAGCAATCATTAGAGGATGCCAAGAAACCATTATACCTGAATTGTAATAATTTTACTAAGATATCTGCATTGATTAAGCTTTTATAATTTGAAAGCAAAGTTTGGATAGAGCGATAAAAGTTTCACAGAGTTGTTAGAGCTATTGAGCGTTCTATTGTCTTGTCCTAATGAAATTCTGATATCTAAATATTATGCCAAGAAGATTTTAAGTACATTAGGAATAAATTATGAAAAGATTCATGCCTGCATCAATGACTGTTGTTTGCATCGAAAAGAACTCGCTAATGTCGAATTGTGTCATACATGTGGAACATCAAGATGGAAAGTTCGGAAGAATGCGCAAGTAGGGGTAAAAATATTCCAATCAAAGTCATGTGGTATTTCTCTCCCATTCCAAGATTTGAACGAATGTTTTGAAGTAAAGAAACTTCAAAATTATTGACGTGGCATGCTACTGACCGGTAGGTCGATGGAAATTAAGACATCCAGCTGATACACTTTCATGGAAACAAATAGACGAAAGATGGCCCGAATTTAGTTTAGAATCGAGGAATCTTCGTCTAGCCTTATAAACAGATGGTATAAATCCACACTAAGACCAAAGTACTAGATATAGTTATTAGCTAGTGATGTTGGTTACTTACTATTTACCTTCATGGTTGTGCATGAAACGTAAATGATTTCTAGACCCAAACAAAGGAAATGACATAGATGTCTATTTAGCACCATTAGTCGACGATCTAAAATGCTATGGAATAGAGATATTGAATGTTTTGAAGTACACCGTCAACAACGTTTCACCTTGAAAGCTATTTTCTTGTGGATCATTAATGATTTCCCTGCATACGGTAATTTGTGTGAGTGTACTGTAAAATGGTATCATGTATGTCCGATATGTGGAGAGAAAACAACATCTACTTATTTACCTAAGGGAAAAAAGATGGCATACCTTGGACATCGGAGATATCTATCTATTGGGCACCCATATAGACGACAAAAGAAAGCGTTTAATGGGGAACAAGAATTCGAAGTAGCTCCTGAATCGTTAAGAGGTGAAGAGATTCTTACAGAACTAAATACTATTCAATTTACTCATGGTAAAGGACATAGAAAAGAGCAACATGCAAACACTTATTGGAAGAAGAAATCAATTTTTTTTTTAATTGGAGTATTGGAAACATTTTCACTTGCGACATTGTTTAGATGTCATGCACATCGAGAAGAATGTTTGTTCTAATATTATTGGAACCTTGCTTGATATTCTTGGAAAAATAAAAGATAGGTTAAAAACACGTCAAAACCTAGTTGAATTGAATATCAGATCAGAGTTAGTCCAAAAATGGGAGAGAAAATAATATTCTTGCCTCCAGCATGTAACACACTAACAAGAAATGAGAAATTGAGCGTGTGTAAAACATTATCTGAAATTAAAGTACTGGTAGAATATTCATCCAACATAAGTAAAATAATGTCGATTAGTGATTTGAAACTTTACGGGTTAAATCGCACGACCATCATGTTTTGATGCAACAACTACTACATGTAGCAATTTGTGGTATTTTGCCTAAACATGTTCGATATGCTATTATTCGTCGATGCTTTTCTTTAATGCTATATGTTCTAAGTTGATAGATTCAACTAAGATGAAAGGATTGCAAGATGATTGTCACTTTATGTCTTTTGGAGAAGTTTTTTCCACCATCATTTTCACAATAATGGTTCACCTTGTGGTTCATCTTGTAAGAGAGATAGAATTTTGTGGACTAGTTTATTTGAGGTGGATGTATCATTTTGAAAGATATATGAAGATTTTGCAAGGTTATGTTCGTAATAGAAATCGACCAAAGGGATGCATTGGAGAAAATTATATAGTAGAAGAGTGGATAGAGTTTTTCTCTGAATTCTTACAAGGAGTTGAATCTATTGGATTGCGATCATCAAATAATGCAGATGCAAATAAGATTGTTCGGCCATTATCTGCTGTCAATTATAAAACTCCAACTAAGGATATAATTGATCAAGCTCATTTGTATGTACTACATAACTTAGATGTTGTGCTTCCATTTGTAGATCAACACATGCAGATGTTGTCTAAATTGAATCCTAGTAGGTTTAAAGATAAAAAATGGCTTCAAGACTAACATAATCGAAAATTCAGTACTTGGTTGCGTGATCGTATTGGGCTCGCTTTAGGGGTTCCAAACAATTCTATATCATTTACGTTGAAGTGGGTATCACATGGACCTCGTTCAGAAGTGACCACTTATAATAGTTATATGGTCAATGATATTCAATATCATACAAAAAACGAGATGATCTTAGAAGTATGTAGAATAGTGGACTTATGATAACGACACAAACTTTGCAAGTTTCTAGTTCGAATGACAAAAATCCCTTTATGTTAGAAATGACATTTTATGGCATACTTCAAGAAATTTGGAAGCTTGATTATATTAATTTTACATTCGTTTTATTCAAATGTGATTGGGTGGAAAATAATTATGGAATTAACGTAGATGACGTTGGATTTACAAGTGTAGACCTTAATCGCATTGGACATAAATATGTCTCTTTCATTTTAGCCACTCAAGCGCAGCAAGTCTTCTATATAAAAGATCCACTTGATCCTCGTTGATCGGTGGTTTTGATACCTCCACAAAGAATGGTTGAAGATCATGTTTATGATGAAGTTGATACCGGCCAAGATTGTGGGTATGGGGTCATTGAAATATTGCCTAATATTATTGAGATGACTCGTTCACCTATACTAGAAATGATTGTGAGGGTACGTGGATTAATAAATATGTTAGTAATTGTGATGATGACTCGTTCACTTATATATTAATCATTATGAAGATAATTTAACTAATTATCTATTTTATTAACATATCTTCTCTCTATTGTGTAGATTGACATCATGTCTAGCTCGGAGAGCGATCATGCTGATGGTACACCCGTGAACACACCTGCTCGAAACAGGTTCACTAGAGGCGTGACAGTCTTGCATGAGCTCGCTCAGGAAAGAATGGCTGGAGAATGGCTGGTAGTTCAATATAACTCAATGGGTCAAGAAATCGGGGATAATGCGAAGAAACTGCGTAGTTATATTGGTGTATGTGTCAGATCACATATACCTCTCACCTACGATACTTGGACAGCTGTCCCCGATCAATTAAAAGAGAATGTCTGGGATGACATAGAGGTAAATACTTACTTAACTAAATATTATCATGTATTACATACTATAATTAACCTGATTTTATTATATTTTAAATAGATGTTATTTTAGGTGGATCCTATGTCCAAACATAGGATCATGATGTCTATGGCGAGAACATTCAGTACGTTAAGATATAATCTCACTAAAGATTATATCAAAGCCGTTTATAAACATGGCCGACCATGAGAAGTTAGTCCACCTGCCTACAAAATATTCATACATCACACAAGAACAATGGGATCATTTCGTAAATATTAGATTATCAGAGGAATTTAAGGTAACTACTTAAGTCTTTTGTATTTTATAAATTATTTTAATGTTTAGCATATTACTAATGTGTTAATTAAACACAGAAAAATAGTGAAGAACAAAAAGAGAGACGAAATCTTCTTAAATATCCTCACCATATGGCCGGAAGGGTTATGCCAAACTCGGTCATGAGCTAGTAAGAATTCTAAACATTAATATATTATATGTTATGATTATTTTATTCCACTTTACTAATTCATTGTTTGGTGGATTTAAGGTGTAAATATTAAAACCGATCCATCCTCACGTGCACTACTATGGATGGAAGGTCGAAAGGGAAAAAATAAAGAGCATGTCGATGAAGCCAAAGTTGAAGCCTCCAATCGAATTGTAGGGAAGTTTAATTGATAGTACACACTAAAAGAAATGAACCCTTCGGCGACGGAGATTTCTGTCGCCGAAGGGGTCAAATTACGTCGCCTTTGACTTCGGCGACAGAAAAAGCACCGTCGCATTTTCCTATTATGTTTGTCGCATTTGCCCCGTCGACGAAACCAAATGCGATGAAGACTTGGCTTCGTCGAATTAGCTCTTCAAGGCAACGACGACGGAGATCCTATTCGTCGCCTTTGGCTACCAGCAGCGACCGAGCATTATTCTACAATCCAAAGGCGACAGAGCCCTTGTTTCTTCTTATTTGGTTGGAAACGGCGATAGAAATATCCTCTTTCGTCTTTGCTCTCTGTTTTTTTTGGCTAAATATTTAAATGGATTTGAATTGCTGAATATTTATTGTTTATGACTTTAATTGAAAACGTTTGACTTTAATTGAAAATGTTTGAGTCATGTAAACATTGAAATTATGAAAACAAATTCTAAGACATTAATAACGAAAATGAAATAGTCGAATTCATTACATAAAAACAAAATGTTTATTCAATGTTAGTAACATAAAGAAAAATATAGCGACACTATCGTAAAGAGAAAGACCTATCCCTAGACGTTGGGGTCTTTCCTCGTGCTAATCCGATGAACTCATCGTATGTCTGCAATAAACAAGAATTTGAATTAGAGTTCGAAAAAACTTAAGGAATTCTTGTAAAGAAAACCGCGCAACATAATGGCGTATTTTCATGTTACCGAAAATAAAACCTGTAAAAAATAGTTCAATTCATTTCAAGTTGTGGCTATCTTTCCTGCAGGATAGCCACGACACATAATACAGACGAACGATGTTCGAATGATAGCTAACTTTGCTGCAGGATAGCCATCATTCTTAAGACTTATGTGAAAAGAAAATTAAGTTAAGTTCATATTTTTTTTTGCACCTTTCACTGAGATGGTCCAACACTGCCCCCTCCCCCACTGCCGAGCATCCTCTGCATACCCTCTAGTGCCGCGTGTAACAGCCCGGGTTTTCGTCCTCGCTTACAAGGTCAGTTTTGTAATTTTAAGGGCTTACCGGGGATCCCGAAAGTCGGTTTAGAATTTATTTTGGGTTAAAGTTAGTTTTTAAAGTTAAATCTCGGAAGTCGTGAAGTCGGAATTTGAAATTTAGGGGTGAAATTGTCAATTTTAACCCTAGGGGTATTTTGGTAATTTTGCAGGGTATTTTTGTCCTTATATAAAAGGACAAATTGGACAGAATCATTAGGTCATTGAGTGTTTCTGCAAATTTCAGCGCCGTCAGCCTTTTGTCTCTCTCGTTTTTAGCGAAACCCGACAGCCGCCGACACCGTCTGACAGCCAATCATTGGCCTTCAGACAGCCGCCGACAGCCGCCAGACAAGGGGTATTATTGCGTTCTGACAGCCGCCGACAGCCGTCAAACAAGGCAATCATTGCCACTGACAGCCGCCGACAGCATCGATCCCAACGCCGACAACCAATCATTGGTATAGGTCTTAGTGCCGCCGCCGGAATTCCACCACTTGCTCGCCGCCACGTGTCAACGCCGACAGCGTCTGACGACCAATCATTGGCGCGGTCTTCAGCGCTGACAGCCACTGCCACTGTCAGAAGGGAGAGCTTCAGATTCGGCCGCCTGTTCCGAACCTGCAGGCGTGGTCGGCCGAACCTGCCCAGCGACTCCAAGCCTGCCGCGTGTCGCTTTTCTGCAGCTTTTCCACCCCGCGCGTCAGCTTCACGCGCCGGCGACCTGTATCACACGCGCCGCCGTCATCCGGCCACGCGCCGCCGTCAACTCGCCGGAAAACTTTCGGCTAAGCTTGGAAAAAGGCCCATGTTCGCGTAGTTCGAGTACCGAGGGACTTCTTGATTCTCCGGCCAATGTAAGGGAATTTAAATTGCATTTTTGTGGGCTATAAACTAGTAGTTACATGCGTGGTTTGGCCTAATTTAGTCTTAGTATCAAGGAATGACTGTTTAGTTGACTTACATTATTTTAGCCCCCTGTTTACCTATGTTATGCATGTTTTGTCTGGCTGTTATTGTTAATGATGGAGCCTTGAGTTAGCAACTCAATAGAAGACCCGGGAGTGGCATTCCCTAATAGGGTAGCCCCGGTTGTGTGAAGCAGTTAATATTGGGACCCGAGAGTGGCATGTTCCTTCGTAATAGCCCCGGAGTCGCCTCTATTGTATTCCTAATTGCCAAGACTGTTTAAGACTTAGGAGTCTTTTCTCTTCGTTGTTCTGCTTACTTAACTCGGGGCTTGAAACTGTATTTTCCTTATTGTTGCGCTTAGGGATCCTTACTGAGTTTTGTAACTCAACCTGTCGATTTCTGTGGACTCCACAGGTACGCATGGACTCTACCAGGATGGCTGATCGGAGTGGCTGAGGGGACCATGGACTCATGTCGTGTCGGGTTTTTCTTACTGTTTTGTCTTACTGCATATTTTGATTCATGATTATTGTGAAAACTGGATTCTGTTGTGTTTTGCTAAATTCCTGATTTAAACTTTTGAATATTGGGTACCCGTTTTACCGTTTTGAACGATTGCATTTCAAACTAAATGAAGCATTCCTGTTACTGTCTTTCCTACATTTTAAGGGCTACTTAATAGTTTTAAATAGGTAGTAGTAATTGACCCTAGTTTAGTTTGGGTCTTTACACCGCGTTCATCCTTTCTTGGTACGTCGTGCCTCTTATGCCGTCTGCAATGAATGATTCTCTTAATCCATCCATCTTTTCCTACATAATAAAGAAGTAACTTTATTTTAGTGGCGCCCCTGAAAAAAAATTACTTAAACTTATTAATTAAGTGCATAACTTACGTATCTCTCCCTCCCTCGTCGTTAATCCATTCACCATTTGCATCCTTGTAACGAAATGCCTTGAACGCATCGACGTGATCAATGGAATCATGTCCAGCAGCGACTCTCTAAATTAGAAAATGATATTTGTTATGAAGTTAATATTGAAGAAATCAATTATGAACACGTATTAAGAAGGAAATAATAGCTTCGTACCTCTTCGATAATAGATACGAAGGATATAGGCCCGACTAAATTCTAAAAACGATACACAAAAACGTAATTCAAGAAACTAAACTTTAAACAAAACCTAAAACCTAATCAAAAAAACAATAAACAAAAACCTGATTCTAACAATTAAACTAATGAAAACCTAAAACATAATTCTAACAACTAAACTAAAAAACCTACAACCTAATTCTATAAGCTATAAACGAAAATCTAATCCTAAAAACCAATTCCTAAACAAAAACTAAATTTACTAAACTATAAATCAAAACCTAATTCTAACAACTAAACAAAAACTAAATGTAAAGTGTAATTCTAAAAACTATAAACGAAAATCTAATCCTAAAAACCAATTCAAATAAAAACTTTAAAACTAAACCTAATTCTAAAAACCAAAACATAATTCTAAAAACTACACTAAAAGAAACCTTAAGCCTAAATCCAAAAACTATGAAGCAAAATCTAATTTCTAAGTAATGAAACTAATTTCATTCCGAATCTAAACTTATTAAACACATAGCATGTAATTTCAAACGAATTTAACGAAAGTTTAAACGAATTTAGCGAAACTTTAAACAAATTTAACGAAACTTTAAACGAAATAAACATGTAATCTTACATTTTGGAAGAGTGGTGGTGGTTTCCGGTGAGAGGTGGTGAAGAGGATGAGATTTTTTTAGAGGATTTGGGAGAAAATAGAAGATTGAAACGGAGAAATGGAAAAGAAAGGGCGATTTTTGCATTTTGTAATCGAGGGCAAAGGCGACGGAATTAAGCACCGCGCCTTTGCCCATCAAAAACTAATAACATTTGAGCACAAGCGACGGAGAAAGTGGTGCTGTCATCGAAGCCCAAGCATTTTTCCGCGAAAAATTGGTTATGAGGGAAAATGATTAGGCAAAGGCGACGAAAACGCTTCTGTCGTCGCCTTTGCGCAATTCAAAAAACTTGATTTACATCAAAGGCGACGGAGGAAGCATCTCTATCGCCTTTGCTATGAGGGAAGGCGACAGACAAGTGTTCCGTCGCCTTTGATTAGAAATAAAGGCGACGCTTTGATTTTCTGTCGCCTTAGCTTGTCAACAACGACAGAATTTTCGTCCGTCGCCTTTGCCCTCGTCGCCTTTAGGCTAATTTCTTGTAGTGACAGTAAACATTTCACAACAACTGCTTCCTTGTCAGATAAGACATTTTGCAGTATTGTGTGATGAAAGAGATTGGCTACACTCTCATTCTTTGTTACATTGTGTAAATACTATATCATTTTCAATTATTATAACAACTTTGTTACATTGGTTTATTACTAACGTTTCCTAAAGCTATTTAAGCTACATTTGAGCTACTTGCGATCAACAGATTCTTGATAACTACTTACTAGTGGACGGTAATAGTTTTGCATCGATTATGGGAAAACAAAATCAAGAAGGGCAAATAAAAAATCTGGTTGATCGTTTTGACATGATTACGAATGTCTATCAACGTGTCTTCTTTCCCTTTAATACCGGGTATGCATTTTTAAATTTTGAACTCCGTAGCGTGTAACCTATGAAGATGGTACTGTTTAGTGTAGTCTTAATTCCTCGTTATGTCATTTTAGACACCACTAGATTTTAGTATTCCTAATTCCCAAAAGATGAGACCGTTTATATTATGAATTCACTCAGTCAGAAGGTGCCCGATGAGAGTTTAGCTCTTATCGTGAATACGTAAGTTTTTTTGTTTTGGTAGTTTTTTTGTTTCAATTAGCTTATTATCCTAATGTTTTTACTTTTGTTCTGTAGTTTTTATCGAATGTGGCCATCAAAAAATGGGTTCAGAGCCACAAAATTAATATGGAAATCAGTGAAGGTATGTACATAAATCATACCTAGATTTCTTCGATTCTTGTCATGTGGAATTATTATTAATGATAAAATTTTGGTCACTAGTGCCCTTATCAATTGGGATCCATAGTGCGTGGATATTATGTTCAACTTTTCATGCGAAAGATGATATCCAACACGTGCACCCCTATAAATAAAGTGGTAAGTTTTTGTTTTACTTCATTAACAATTTTAGTCTCTCCCATTCTACGACACTTTTTGTTTACTAATTTTGAAATTTTGTTTTATGCTTTAGTTTAACTCCACGAAATCATCCGGCCAAGAAGATATGGTGGAGTACGAATCTAAGGGGCAGACTTCATGGGTAGATTTTTATTACCGAACAACGATTAATTATGGTGTAGCATTTTGAATATTGTTTTATATAGCATTGTACTCAAGTTATAACATTTTGAATATTAGATATTGTGTATTGTTTACTAAAGTAGTCTATATATACATATATATATATATATATATGTATATATATCTATTCTGCAAATCTTTCTGTAGAGACAAAGTCTCTTATATTATGGATTTTGATTAGTAGTCTCTATGTATATCATTTCTGAAATTTACAGGATTAACATAAATTTTTTGATAATCTTAAAGTTACTTTGTTATGCTGCCAAAATTTCAGTTAATTTAACTAAAGTTTGGAGTTATATTATGTTTGTAAAGATGCGTTTAGAGGTGATCAATTTTGGTGGTTTGACATTTTCAAGGCATTGTTTCTTCTTTGCCTTGAAATAGATAAATCATCACTTAGATTTTTTTTATACAAGTTTTGATACTTTTAATGTCGGTCACAAATGATGATCTATTATAATAAAGTCAAGTTTAAATGAGAATGGTGACCCACATGCATATATGTGGTGACCCATAAAAATCTTCTTTTTTTTTTAATTAAAAAGGTTATTTTTAATGTCTGGCACATTTAGTGACGGGCAAAAACCGACACCAAAAGTCTTTGGTGTCACGCAAGATGACCGACACCAAAGGCTTTTAGTGTCGCTCCAAACCAACACCAATGAGCAACACTAGAGAATTTTGGTGTCGATCCTGACCGACACTAAAAGCCTTTGGTGTCGTTCATCTTTCGTACACCAAAGACTTTTGGTGTCGGTTTCTACCTGTCACTAAATATCTTTAATGACACCAGTATTGATGACTGTCATTTGACTGACACCAAATATGAAAGATATCGGCATATGACTGACACTAAAACTCCGATTTCTACTAGTGTTACATTTCGAGCTCTTGTTATTTTTTGGTGGGTTTTCCATTTGTTATAGTCTTAGCTCTCAATTCGTTCTCATTTTTAATGGGTTTTAGCTCTTAATGGTTTCATTTCTGAATAGTTATAGTTTTTAGCGCAATTTCTAATTTTTTGGTTCTCTCATTTGGAATGAGATTATAGTTTTAGTAAACTACTTAATGCATGGGATTAGTTTAACTACTTGGGTAGCTTTGTTAATTTGGGTTTTCATTTTGTTATATATTTAGAGAATTTCGAGTTGCTACTTCATTTTAGTTTCATGGACTAATTTTGTAGTTTGTGTATTGTATATTCTTATAGATAATGTCACAAAGTATTACTAAAATTGGATTATTTCTTATGTAGTTTGACAATATGTCTATCTCGAGTAGTGACCACGAAGATTTTAATGTTCCTATGAACACACCTGCTTCTAGGAGTAGATTTACTAAAGGTATAACAATTACGTGAGCTTGCTCAAGACTGGATGGCTGAAGAACGACGTGTTGTTGAATATAATTCTGTCGGTCAACCGATAGGCGATGCTACGATAAAATTACGCAGCTACATTGGTATATATATTAGAAATCACATACCTATTACATACGATAATTGGGATAATGTACTTGCCTAACTAAAAGAGATGGTCTGGGGATCATATAGAGATACATAATTACATACTAACCAAATTATTCCTTGTATTACATGCTAACCAATCTAACTTATTTTATTGTAAGTAGATGTCGTTTTAGTGAATCCTATATCCAAGCACAAGCAAAGGCATTTAGGACAATTAGATACAATCTATATACAAAGTTGATCCAGCCATTCGAGACTGACGATGAAACTTGAGATGTTAAGAGTTTCATTTGTGAAGTAGCCCTTTCAAAACACAAGAGCAACGAGATTATAATTTTGTAAATATCAAATTATCATAAGATTTTAAGGCAACTACTTTATTTTTTTTATTATAATTTAATGTTTAGAATCGTACTATATTCATATAAGTAAGTGTCATTTTACAGAATACAAGTAAAAAACAAAAAGAGAAGAGGTTCAAACAAAAGTGTCTTGATCAAATATCTCGAAATGGATATGCGCAACTCAATTATGAATTGGTAAGGAACTCTACACCTTAAAATACATGTTCCCATTATATTATTTACTACTTTATTAATACATGTGGTGTAAATTGTTATTGTAGTCTATAGATATTAAAACTAATGCCTCGGCCCGTTCGAATCTATGGAGAGCAGCTCTATTAGGACATAGTGAAGAGTAAATTGGCACATGTCCGATTGAAACGGTCAATCGAATTTTAATTTTCTGCTTCAATTGATTTATGTTTAATTTAGATTCAAATCTTTTGGTGGTATTCTAGTGGTTCTTTTGATATAAGAAGCATTGTAACGTGCACATGAAGGTGAAGATATTTGGATCGAAGCATTAGGAATGCCCCAACATCAAGGGGGTATTAGGAGGGTCGGTCTATTCCTACCTCTATCATTGTACTTCAAGATGGAGTATTCCAATTCTAATCTGAACAAGCAATCAACTCAACTCAAAACTCAAATTGGTTTCTATTATTTACAATTAGACTCTCTATGCATTGAAGTAATGCCTTGTATAGGATGCATGAAGAACCCATCGCAGAAACAAATGAGAACCCTGAACGGGTCGGCGTTAGTGGAGAACTCAATATTTTTCATCATGATGTCCCTATTGATTTAGAAGAAGTAAGTTTCATATTATTAAATTTAATGACATATTTTGTCTACGCTAATTATGTGCTTTTCTTGAAGGGTATATATGACATGTCAACTAGAACGTGTAAATAACATTGTTGTCATTGGCCTAATATATGAATCAAACAGGATAGCTACAAAGGTACATAGTTTTCCCTAAGGAAATACAATGAGCGCATCGTGGTTAATTTTATAATAGAAGGTAATCACGATGTAGACCTACCAATTCCTTTGTCTAGCGAGCTTCAATATATGGGATAAGCTATCAACACTTTCGTGTCATGGCCACGTGCATTAATTGTTAAGACAACTACTACACCGAATGAGGAATATAACTTTACTTTATTCTACCTTTGCTACTTTAGTATCTAGCTCATTATTTTACTAATAATACAACATATTTATTGTCATAGCCTTCTAGATGAAAAGAAGGTAAGAAAGTTGTCTCGGAATGCATTACCATCAATTAAGCAGAACTCTTTCAACAACAATCAAGTCCGTATAAGAGCATGCAAAGAGGAATATGTCTGAAAATGACACAATAATAGTACCCATTCCTGAATCCATGCTCCGTGGCGATAAAATCTACTTTCTTGCTCGAGATGAGATTTTGCATTATTGTGAGATAGAAGAATATGCAATCCTGAGCTACTTTGAATTATTATATTGTTTGTCTTGTTTAGTAACATTTCTTAAATTTATTTCAGGTACTTGTGAGCTACTTTGAATCAATATACACTAAGTAAATACTTAGTATTCGATAAGAGCGAATTATCGAATGTTTATAATAAGAAAAACAAAGAAATTTTTTTTGGTATTTAGCTGAATGATTTGACATGATTACAAATGTCAATTAACTTGTATTCTTTTCATTCAATACCCAATATGTGTTCATAATTTTGCATTCATTCTATTAATAAGCTATCTTTATATAATAATTAACATGTTTGTTGAATAATATAGGCACCACTAGATGTTAATCGTCCTTATTCCAGCGAACAATACAATATATATTTTTTAACTCGCTAGGTCGGAAGGACGTATGTTTTTAAATATCAACTTTTTTCACTAACTTACTTTATAATCCTAATGTTGTAACTTTTATTTTATAGTGTCTACCGAATGTGGCAAATAAAACACTCAAATAGGACCTCCAAATTAAATAAGAAATCAATGAAAGTAAAATCCAATCGAAATCTTTTGCTACTCGTCATTTTGTCATGCATGCTTACGCTTTTACTGAGTAGGATTTTTTTTTTTTCTTTTTTTTTGCAACAGTGTCTGCATCATTTGGGATCAATAGTATGTAGGTTTTACGTCCAACTATTCATCACAAAGATGTTATACAACACAACCACACCCATTTTGAAACTTGTAAGTTTTGTTAATTTACATATTCATGTTATAATTAATCATATATTACATAGTCATTTTATATATCTTTTATTAATAATGTGTTATTAATTTCTTAATATTTGTAGTTCAACACCTCAAAACCATATACTCAAGATGAGATTAATGAGGTACAAAAATTGTGGGCAAAATTTTAGGTAGATATATTTAATTCATTAACTATATGATTCAATTTTTGTTCTTGTATATATAATGAGTAGGGGCATAGCATGATGCATGATGTATAGATATTGTATATGTAGCTTAATGTAGTTTATGACGGGACAATGTCTATTTCAATGTATAGATATTATTACTTTATTGTTAATACATGTGATACAACTTTTTTATCTTTTTTGGGATTTACATTTTGAGTCGTTATGCTATCGAATTATATGATGAATTGAGTAGAAGTTAGAAATTGTTTAGAAGGAAGATAGAAAATGTTAAGAATAATAACGTGGTATAAGCTAGTTAAAATGGTTAGAAAGTTAGAAGTTTTTTAAATGTTATGGGTGTATTAGAAGATAGTGTGCTTGGTTTGAAGTTTCAAGGTAATTTCGCCTTGCAATATGAAAATCGTCACATGCATTCCATTTTTTTTTGTAAGGTGTTTAACTCTTAAGATCGAACACAAATGATGATAGTTCATATATAAAATGGACAAAATATTGTATGTGAGAATAAATCATGGTCCCCACATGGTGATTTTTAAAAATATTCTAAACTCATTTGTTAATGGTGGGCAATTAATGGACAAAATAAGAATTGATGACTTGTTAGGTCATATCATAAAAACAAATGAAAGATAGCCGAAGTGAATCATAAGAATTTTGTTGACACGCAAGGCGTGTCACAAAAACAAATGAAAGACATACGAAGTGAGCCAGATATAAGAATTGGTGATGCTTAGGGCATGCATAAAAATAAACAAAATACAGTAGAAGTGAGTTATAAATAACAATTGACGACACACACATTTAAAACAGAAGTGAGACAAATAATAATTGACAACACACGTGTTTAAATAAGAAGTGGGGCATAATTGGGGAATAATGGCACACGGCACCAAATATTATACATATTGTTTTGGTGTGTCACAAAAAACACACGCCTTCAAATGTATTTTATGTCTGCGATATAGGCGACGGGCTCGCGAGAGCCATAATACGTCAAATGCTGCAATCCTTACCCACCATTGATTCTCCCTATTCTATTAGTGTTCAAACGAAAGCAACTCAAAAATAGATGTCAAACCTAAAAATACATGTTAAAAAATGGTGTTGTATTAGTTTGTTTTCGAAGTAAGTTGTAATAGCCTAATTAAAGAAAGAAAAGGTTAAATTTTGACCAAGTTCGATCGATGTCATTTCGGTTACGATCAAAGTGACGTTTTTGGGTGCGATTGTTAACGGTGTTTCATAAGTATAGAATAATAAGTGTATTACATATTATTCAATGATTTTTAAGAAGTATAATTGTAAGAACCCAGGTTTTCAAAGAATAAAACCAAATACCTTACTTAATTCCAAACGCATGAAAATCAGTTACAAATCAATTTAACAGATAAACCAAGTGCATTAAATGAAAACGATTTTTTAGTGGGATCTCAAAATATTTAAGTAAGCATTAAATATAATTTATCCAAAAATTGTGGAATGCAAAATATGCTAGGACTTTTCCTAGACTCTAACCCAACGTCCCCCATAGTCAAACAGTAGCTTGGTCAACATCCTGGTCTAAGTACGTAGAGGAAATCCACAATGAAAATAATGAGTCGCGAAACTCAGTAAGGGGCCCAAACTCGGGGTTCAACATGCATACAGTCAAAAGAGCATATTACATAATACAATACAAGCCAGAAAATAATAATAAGTAATCTATGTCAAAACCAAAGAAGTCTATCCGCTTAAACTATAAATCCAAAAATACTCTTCACGAAGTCCTTCGACTGGGGAAATGTTGGTAACCAATGCTAGTGTGAGAGCATCTCGGTGAGCCAAAGCAATCTGGTTGTCGCTAGACCTTGAGCATTCGCGTGAAGAGGTAGTATACGCATTCTCCGCAGTGAGATATGGCCCACACCTTCTCACTCCTAAACACGACTCTTGAGAAAAGTCAAGTGAACTCTGGGTAGGTATGGCTAATCGGGTAGCCACCAGATCCCTAACACTACCGCGAAGAGGAATATCGTCTTCTCGTCTGGCACTTAATAAATCCCTTATCCGAGTCTAACAACTAAGACACGTCTGACCTAACTGTAGCTCGTGCTCTCAAAGAAATATTGTTCCCTTTGGAAGAACTTAAAAACTCGAGTTCCCTTTGGAACATTAAAATAACTGGTCCTCATTGGGACATCTATAACTCAATGAATCAATATGGCTAGATCTCTTTGAAAAATCCCGACCCAACACACACATATATCACAATACATAAAACAATAATAGGCTAGTTCGCGGTAAAACTTCACGGCCTAACAAGAATCAACAATAACTCACATAACATAATACGTACAAGTACACTCAAATCATATTCATGTAATAGACATCATAGAAACACCACAATCATCAAGATAACAACAAGCTCAATCAACATGCATACATGTTATTACACCACAGACCACGAGAAGGGGTAATGGTTCCTTACCTAGCCGAAATTTTCATTAGCTTCTTAGCTCCAAAACCCTCGAACCACGAAGATTGACACATAAAAATAGCCCTAACGAATAAACGGGTTAGAATTAGCACGGACTCAGGATGACGAAATCATTTAAGAGACCACTTTCAAAAACAGGTTCTCCGGTCTCGGAAGTCGGTGAAAGCTGATCAAACTTAGTCAAGGGGTTCTCTTTTCAATAACCCATGACCTAAATGCAATTAATAAGTTAAAAACATTAATTGGTAATTTAAGTTCTCACCAGCCCATGGTCTCAACTGCTAAAGAATACATAAGCTTTAGCACTTAGCCGATTCATGACCAACAAAAATGTCAAAAGATTACAATAAACACATTTACTATTTGTTTTAAGAACATTTTCACATTTGAAGTTTCAATAAAATGATTTCATTTTACCTAACTATAAATAATCCAAGTTTAGTTAGGCCAGTGAAGATTTCTTATAAAGGTTCTAATCTTAGCAATAAGGCTTTGCACTGCACAAATCGCGACTAGCTAAGTTGGCCGGATTTGATTGGCGCAAGAGATGGGGGCAGCTTTTCTCCCAGGAAAATGAGGGAGAGAAAATGTGGAAGAAGGCGACAAATTGATCAAAACGAGAGGAAAAAAATTTAATTTTTCTTCAATAAAATTAGGTCAAATCAATTAAATTATTTGATAGCGAGTAGTATTTGATTGGAATGGGATAAATCCAATTATTTTATAAATACTTCTATTTAATTAATTTTATAACCATTAATAAACCTTTCGAATAATAACCAAGACTCTTTTTAAGAACTACTCAATTTATTTTAATTAGAATATTGATTTAAAGCTTGAAAACTTGGATACAATAATATTTAGGTGGGTTTATTGCAGGTAGATAATATTTCAATTATTACTTGGGAGCTGGATGAGAGTATTAAGATATATTACAGCGAATGTTAACGAACAAAAGGTAAAATGGAAAAATGTATAATACTGTATAATAGATATTGATTTTTATTTAATGTAATTCTATAAAACGTTTTGGTAATGATGTAGGCTGAAGTGGAACAACAAATAGATAGTGTAGCAGTAGAAGATGAAATACAGTAGATGAGAAGATCAATTTTCTTCTTTATTTTTCAGTAAATTAGGTGTAGTTTGTTTTTTAATTTCTTTAGTTTTTTTTTTTATTACGTGTTAGTTTTTATTTCTAATTCAAAGGTAGTTTTTATTCATTTGTAGTACCGTGAGACTTTGAATAAAATTGAATATTTGTTTTGATTTCAAGGATTATTTGTGGTCAATTTTTAATAAATTAAATTGACGTCTTAGTTTATTGTCAATTGAGTCATCCTATACATGATTTTGTGATATTTTATTATTTCGAATGATGTTAAATTGTAGCAAGGGATTGGCTCGTGTGTGATTACGACTTTTCCAAATTACATATCTTGCATGATAAACTTTAAGGAAACAAATAAAAAAAAAAATTAGTTAATTCGTAGTCGTCTTGTTTAATTGATTTTGGTTTAGTTGTTTTCACTAATTTTAATGTTATTATTTAGTTAATATGGAACGCTATTGTGTCCAATTGATTGAATAATAAGTTTTGATTTTGATGCTGAATCAAAGTCAATAAAATAGAAGAATAATTACTTATTGTGGCTTTTTCAAACAGGTAGACTAATTTTTTGAACTCGAGAAAAATTAATTAATTATGTTACCCTATGATCAATATTACAATTGGATTAAATTAAACCCTTAAATTAATTAGAGTAACTCGGTGCTTGTTGATCTTCGTGCTTCTTACCGATAACACTTTTATTTTTTGGGAGAGATAGAAATTCAATCCTTTTTTAGGGGAGCTTTTCAAGTTTATGGAAATTATTTGATTTTTAAGGATTTTCTTGTTTAAAATCTATATTCTTGATTTCAAGAATATTTTAAATAATATTCTGAAACCCAAAAATCATCTCTTCAAAGAATATTTTCTAAGAAGATTTTTCCCTTGAATTAATCATTTTCATACCTTAAAAGTTTCATAAAAAGTCTCAAACCTCCCCCTACACCCTATTCACGATTTTTGGGCATTGGAGAGACTAGTTTTGAGCTTTAGAATTTTTAAGGTGCATCTTCGGGAGTTCGTCTTGTAGGTAAGTACCCTTTTTTAATTTTCGGATCCATACATGTACAGTTAGAATTTATTGGTCCTTGTTAGACACTTTTTTCTAAATTTAGGTACTCTCTATGTAGAAGTTTTTTGAAAATTTAGGTAATAAATATAGCTTCTTTTTTAGCTTATGCACTTTTATTAAATTCTTGTACCAAGTGGCTTTCTTTGAGATTTCTGCTATTTTTCTAGGTACTTTATCTAATTTTATCACAAAGTGGTTTTTTAGTTTCAATTTATGTACAAAGTAAGTACTTTTTCCAAGTTTCACTACTTTTATGTACTTTTACTGAAATTCCTCAAGTATGCCACTATTTTATTTCCTTGTCGTTAGGTAGTTACTTTTTTAAAAGTTTAGGCTACTTAGGTTCTCGTAGTTGAGATTCACCTAATTGAAATTGTATTTAGAATTCTAGGCTAGTTAGACTCTCTTTGCAGAGGTTTGCCTTTGATAGCACTTTTATAGAATTCTAGGACCTAGGCTACATAGGCCCTCTTTCAAGAGACTTACCCTCTTTTAGTGCCTTTAGGTTACCTGGGCTACAAGGATCCTCTTTGTAGAGGCTTACATTTTTTTCTGAGCACTTTTTTTATTTTTTTCCCTTGCAGGTACTTCTTCATATTTTTGATCATGGAGCTCTTCTCAGACTACGAGAACGAACTGCACTCTACCTTGCCTACCTCTTCTCATAAGAGGTCTCGTAGCAAGGTCGGGTCCAAGTTCCAACCAACCGCTTGAGTATTGACTTAGCAGGATTTGGAAGTGCTTATAGCTAAGTACCAAATTTCGTTCGAGATTACCCTTAGGCTTCCTTCGAGTGTAGAGAGATGTGACAACCCCCCTCAGACGAAGTGATGATGTACACCACTATGTTTAATAAAGGGGTTCGACTACTGCAGATCGTTCTACTCCAAGAATTTCTCTGCATGGTCGGGTTTGCTTCTATGCAACTCTCTACTTCAGAGTTTATAACCTTCGGGTATACGCCAATTTTGAGGGTTGCTTTAGTGCTAAGGACCTTCTTTCACTATATCGTATCTGTGAGAATTTTGAGAAAGCTGTTGGGTGTTACCTAACCCCTAGAATCAACTTTAGTTCACTATTCACCAGCCCAAACTATCAGAATGGGTAGAAAAGAATATGTTTTTTTGCAGGAAGACCTTGGGCGGTTTCATGCTCAGATGCTTCATTGCCGGTTCCCACCTTCTTTGGGACTTATAGTATGATTCCTTTAACTATTCTTGTACATATGTCTTGACTTTCCTAGCTTAACCAAATGTCTTGTTTTTCAGTCTACACTAAATTGAGCCCTCGGTCTAGGGTATCCAAGTTTCACAACTTGGTTTTGACATACCCTGTCAAGCTTACTCAAAGTGCGCAGTACTTGACAACTGACTTCTTAACTCTCTACAATCTACTCATTGAGTCGACGAAACCACGTGACACAAACTCACCCAACCCACAAGAGTGGTTTGGCCTAGGTACACTGCCTAACCTTTGGTTTTGTTTGTATTTGTAGCTGATGTAAATTTGTTAAAACATCTTACTTATTTCTCAGCACCTATGGACTATGAGCCCACGTTGAAGCGCACTTTTGATGTGACAAGTCGTTATTCCCCTCTCTTCGCTACTAAGTCTCTTGTCAAAAAGAGGGGTGAATCTCACCATCGAAGATAATCTTTTTCCCTGCGAGGATCCTTATTTTCTTGAGATTCCAAACGGTTTCGAGTTAGGATCAGATTCGAAGTTCTAAAGCGCTGGCAATCTTGAGTCAACCGCTCAGGGTGGCCTAGGAGTCCTAGGACACCTTCTTTTGGCCTTCCTTTCGGATTTGACTCTTACTTGCTGTCAGGACCGTACCATCCTCGCTTTGATTCTGCAGATGAGTGGATTTTACTTTCCATCTTGTGGTCCGAGGTGGATTCACACTAAACACCTTTTCCCATTGGAGAGGCCTTCATGATGATGAAGGAGGGAGCTCGTCGAACACACGAGGTATACTCGCTGCATTCAGCTGTTTTCTTGCTTTAGTTTAAGGATTTAGACTAACCTTGCCTTTTATCTTGTAGGCTTTTATGTATTTTGCCTCAACTTTTCGACAACTTTTGGATGATTTACGTCCAATGCGTTCATCCAAGTCTACTGACTTCGAGCAGCTCAGGTGAGAGCTGGCTCATGCTCGGGATGCTCAACGTGTTGCTGAGGCTGCTTTGGCTGACTTAAGGGCTTCGACCCGAGGTGGCGCGGCTGTCGACTTTTAAAGCTCGCTAGGAGGACTTGTTTATAGTTATTCACCTTCGCTGAGACCTGGCTTCCACCGAAGGGAAGCGGAAGAATACTTCATCTTTATCTAACTTGGTGGATGGTTCTCCTACCTTTTTTATTCTAAAAAATAAAGCTGAGCAAACGATAAATATATTGGTTAGGCGATGGACCGAATCAAAGAGGGAACCATTCTTTATGACATCATATGCTTCTTTTTAAATTGTTTTGCACCACTCCACCTAGTGAAGTTGTTGACCCTTCACTTTCATCTCTTCCACCTAGGACAGGTCTTGCTCGAGCTGGACTCAGTAGGCCTAGCACTAGCTAACATGGGGCTCGAAACCATTTTTATTTGTTCTTTCATGTTCTTCATCTTGCAGTAGTAAGAGTTCCTTGTTATTCTTTAGTTGTTTGAATACTCTGCAAGTTTGAATTTTTTGGAATTGAATACAATTTTGCTTTCTATGTTGACTTCTCTTTTATCTACACCCAATTTAAGCATTTTCAAGGGTGCAGGTGCCTAGGTGAGTCTCATTAGGTCGTCGCTGCTTGCTTGGGTATTAGGCCTTGCTGCCTTTAACACTACTAGAAAATATGAACGTGCTTTGCAGGTGAAAAATAATGATGAAATCTCCTTTTTAATGTAAAAGTTAAGAGTCGTGTAATTGTTTAAATTCTAAAACTTATAATTGAGATAAATTAATTATTAATTATAATTTATAAAAATATTTAAGTTGTATTTTTTTTTTCATTTCAATATTTAGAGTTTAAAATATACTACTATTTGTATATGTCAATTAGTTTTAATACACGTTTATTATTTAATATCATGAATAATGTATAAAAATAAATTGGCAATTTGACAATTAGAAAAATGTGTTATGTTTTTTAGTTGAAGTGGTTGAAGTATTTTATGTTTATTTATGGTAATGAATAAAAAAATATACATATTATTCATTAGTAAAATTAAGTTCAAATAAAATAATATTTAATTCTTAAATTTTATAACAATCTTCTATGTATAGTTCTATGCATTTGGTGTTAATCTATTTTAACATCTGCGTCACAGGTTCGATCTTGAAAACCGGTATTGTCCTTCTACCCCAATGTGTATTAAAAAAAAAAATTCTACATTTTATTACAATAATCTAAAATTGCAATAACAAAAACAATATTTTCAACTAAAATAATTTTTTTATAAATACAAAAGTTGGTTCTAAGATTTAATAAGTTTTTGAAAAATTAATTTATATTCAAAATTAAAGTTAGTTAGATTTTTTTTTCACTTATCTATTTCTAGTTGGTTCTACCATTTAATAAGCTTTTGAAAAATTAATTTTTATTCAAAATTAAAATTTGATAGAAATTTTATTTCACTTATCTATTTGTAAATAAAAAAAAATCCGTGAATAATTAAAACAATTTAATGTGACATAATTGTTCAGTTTTATTATTATGGTTTTTTTTTCACTTGCTCGTAATAGAATTGAAAACAAAATAGTACAAATAAGTAAATAAATTATTATGGTTTTTTTTCACTTGCTCGTAATAGATTTTTGGGAAAATTGCATACCACCTCACCCCTTAAAGTTTGACTTAGATTGGCATCTATTTCTAAAATTAAATTTTAGTATTATAATGAAAGGAAAAATTATCATATTAAAAAATTTCGTCTTTTTCAACTTCCATTAACTTTATTTGTTTGTTCCAAAAAAAGTAAAACTAATAAAACATAAAAATACTTGTTTTCTTTTCTTAAATCAATATATACTATTATAAACTCAAAATCTATCTCAACATTACTAATTTTGGAATAAATTTGGATGAAATGATCCAATTCGATTTCTAAAAAGGATTACTAATCCTTAACTTTTAGAGGAATCTTTCATCAGTGGTTGTCAATGACTGATTTTTCTCAATCTTTTCGACTTAGTTCCGTAGGAGCAAGTCAGAAAGATTGAGATATAGAACCATCTGATTTGATTTGTTCTCAATAGCCATGTAATGATCATTTTAGGGTGATCCTTTTGTCTACGGATGCTCATTCTTTAAAGGATGAGAACAACTATCTAGCATTTACACCAAGAATTCAAGTATTTTATACGTCATTAGTCTGAGACTTGACTTTGGTGGTTAGGCCTCTAATGCTCCACTTTTGTTGAGGTTGGTTTTGGTTACGATGGGGAGAAAGTTGGAGTTCGAAAAATGTTAGAAAAATCCATAAACATGTTGAATAGTCATATCCACAATAGACAAATGTGAATAAGAAAATATATAGATGTATTTGTAATATATAAATTACATTTTACAAATATTGAAAATATTGTTAAACAATATTTATCTTATAATACATGAACAATAATGATCAACTACACAATTAAAAAATCTTATAAATAATTGAGAGATTTAGAAAAGAAAATGAAAGGAAAATTGAGATGAAGAATACGAAAAAGAGAATTCACAACTAATCTTTTATGAAAGAAGTAGAAATCATGACCTTCTATAGTTGTTGAAAATGTAAAATGTTTCAAAACTTTTGATATTTCTAAACCTTTTACACTCATTATAATTAAACGTTATGCTCATCATTAAAAAGGAGTTAAAAGTTATAATGAATGTTATAGAATGTAAAAGGGTGAAATATTTTGTTTTGTAAATTTAAATTTATGGAAAAATCACATGTCCATTACATATTTAAGACGGAAGGCTTGATGTGGTATGTTTGTAATTTAAAGTGTGACTTAAGGGTAAAATCGTCTAAAACTGATTTTCTCCTTAAGCCACACTCTAAGGTAGTATGATGTTTCTTGTTTGATGGCATTTCCTTCTTTCTTGGGAGGTGCAGCACTTTGAACCTCCAACTTCCGCAGCTCACTATCCTGGTGCGCCCGCTCCTCGTTTTGCTGAGGTGCTCAGGTATATGCTTGAGGGCTGGCTCTTCCCAGCTGCCATCTCTTAGGCTGCCTCTCCCAAGACCAGCTCTTGTTCTATCAACTAGATCTTAGAAACTCATACCATCCCTCATAGGGTTGTGTGGTAATATTCTTAGGATATTGTTGATCTCCTCGGACTTGCCCGACCCCATTGGAGTTGGAAACTTCATCAGTTGACGGCAAGTGGATGACACTACTCAGAGCCCTTATAAGATGGGTCTCCCATTCTAGATCACAAGGGACATGACTAGTGGAACATTATGCTGCTGGGTGTAAAGCGGTGGCCTATGTAGTGGTGAAGTCTAGTAGCTCGTGGGACAGCTTCTATCACTCGAACTTCTTCACCTTTACAGCCACCTCTGGCCTACCTCACTTTTATATTTCGGCTTTAGTTAGATAATCTTCCAGTTGATCCACCAATAACCATTTGAATTTCTTGAGGGGGAGGCGAATCTTCTTCCCTCACTTTTTTGTTAGAAGAACCGGGGTCTTTCACTGTTTTCAATGTACTCCTTGAGGCATCCCCTTTTGGATTAGCGCTTCGAACTCATCTTTCAAGTGAAAGCAGTCGGCGGTAGCATACCATGGTCTCGATAAAATAGGCAATATTTTCCTTTGTTTTGCTTGTTGGATCTTTACCTAATCTTGCCAGGCCATTTTATTGCTTTATTCTCGTGGATCTCCATGAGGATCTACTCTACCGGGACTTCTGTTGGAGTATATTTCTTAAATTGGCAACGTGACGCTCTGGCTTGGTTTTGCTTGTCTTTACATTCAGGGAGTTTTTCCGCCCTTCGTTTGCTTAAATCTTGGAGGTCGGACTCATGTTGACCAATTGTCTTTTCCAGCCTAGCTTGGAGCGTTTTTCTTCAATGCATTCTTGGGAGTTCACAAGCTCTCTTGGAGTTATGTACTTTTGTGCTCGGGTGAGGAACTCGATGAACGTGAGTGGGGCTTTCTTTCCAAAAGACCATAGGAAACACTTGTCCCTGAGTTAGGCCATCATTACTATGAGAGCGGTCCAATCGGTGCATCCCTCCACATGTAGCGTTTCATTGTTGAAGCGAGCAATGTATTCTGGGAGGGTTTCTTGACTCCTCTGCCTGACGGTTAGCAGATGAGTAGATGGTTTTTTTTTATCTCGTCCTCCCAGAAACTGGGTGAAGAAGGCTCGGGCAAGCTCTCGAAAGAATGAAATCAACTTTTGTTTGAGTTGTCATAACCATCTCCTTGCTAGTCTAGCAAGTGTAAAGGACGTCACAAACTCCATGGTGTTCCAGCCACGCTCAAAATAAATCTAAGTGCTCCACCAGGTCCTTAGATCCGTTGTATGCCTTGATCGTTGGTAACTTGAATTTGGCTAGGATCTGCTCCTTCATGATTTCATCAATGAAATGAAGGTTTACCTGGTCGACTAGGTTGTCCAGGTCTAGTCTTTTTTGGTCATGCGCCTTCTTCATATCCCCCAATTGATCTTACGCCTTGGAAAACTAATTTGTGCACCGAGTGCTCCCCTTGTCGAGCATAATCCTCCAGTCTAACATGGTCGACCGATCTCTAGTGTCAAACGATAGGCTCTCTTGATGGTATATTGGCTAGGACTCTTACCGGATCTCTTCCCAACGACGTAACCCTTCCTTCTCCGACTTTTCTTTCGGTGGTAGAAGGAGCTGCCACCTTCTATGGCAACTGCTGATTGGATGGAAGTGTAGCCTATTTCGGAGGAGATTGCTTGAACAGCTCCATCAACTGGCCCAGGTTCTTTGTCACTCCACGAACTTGCATTTCCAAGGTTGATAGCCTTGGATCCGATTGCTCCGCTTCTTGTCAAAGTTCTCCACCATCAGGAACTGGTGGTTCTCGACCTATTCAGGCTCCTGCCTCTCCATAGCAACTCTCCTTGGGGCATGTTTGTTGTCGAACTCTCCATCAACAAATTAGTTGTTGTGACTCTAACTATGTGCCATTTTTTGCAGCAAAAAGGTGATTGAAAAAGGTTTCGCTTTTTAGGTAGAACATCCACTCGTCCCCACAGACGGCGCCAACTCATGTTAATGCCGAAAAAGAGTCAACGGATCAATGGTAAAAATTTGTTTTACCGAGGATGAGCAGCCTACAAATAGAACAAAATTAGGCACATTAGTGTGGTGTGAGCCATTGAACTTTTGAAGCTTAAGTCAGCTAACAGATTTAGGAAAGTGTTTAGAGAGCTTAAGAGCTTTTAGAAAGTGCTTACAACTTGATTTGGCTTATTTTCCTTGGCCAGTTTAGAAATAAGAATCGTTATGACTTTTACAACAACTGGTAGTGAAATCGCTACAGCTCATTAATGGCGACTGAATGGTCACCCGTTTATAACAGCTGCCATTTATGCCTAGCATCAACACCAGCTTGACCGTCACCCTTTAAGGTGTAAAGGTTCTATTTATGAAATTGCTTGAACAGGTTCCAGCCCCCGAAGCCAACCATGGCTATCCTTGTTTGGGATAGGCTTCTTGGTGTAACCCATGGCCGTTATCGTTAGTGTCCAGGTGTTACTGCAGACTCAATCGACTCCTGAGAGTCTAACCTCCACGACTCACCTCCACCTGGGAGTAGTCTCGACCGACCTACGGGTAACTCCGCTTCTCGGTTAGACAGACTATTTAGTGTGACTCGTGGTAGTTATCGTCGCTATCCCTTGTTCACATTGGTTCAATCCTCTCAAGAGAGTTCCGGCCTCCATGACTCACCCTTATTTTGGGGTAGCCTCGACCAACCTAAAGGAGCCAAATTTTGACATGGTCTGGCCTCGAGGGGCTTTGTTTCCACGGCAGACTCTCCTAGGGGTGGTCAGACTTTTCCGCGTAACTCACATCGTTATCGGCGCTATTCGTTTGTCACTTTATGCTGGGCTCGACCTCGGGGGTCTGGATTCCCTCAGCTGACCCCCTGAGGGTGTCGCACTTTCTCGGTGTGACTCTCGACCGTTATTGGTGGTATCCGTTCATCACTTTATTCTGGGCTCGACCCTAGGGGTTTGGATTCCCTCGACAGACTCCTAGATGGGTGTCGACTTCTCTGGCCTTGAGCTTAGCTGGGGGCCTTGAACTCGGCCTTGGCCTCGAGCTTGGCCTTGATCTCAACCTCGAACTCGGCCTTGAGCTTGACTTCGAGCTCGACCATAAGCTCAGCCTCTAGCTCGACCCTTACAAAAATTGATATTTTGTACATGTTATTTAAATTGAAAAGAAGCTAGATAAGAGTATTACGAGCAATGCCAACTATAATACTGAAGAAGGAACATATGCTAGAAATAAGGGGAAGGCTGATTTTCAAAAAGAACATAAGGTATATATGTCAAAACTAAAGAAGAAATAAGAAGTTGAGAAATGTAAAACTAGAGGAAGTTCGTCCATAATGAAAGAAAGAGTATGCCTATTTAATATTTGAGAAATTAAAACTCGTAATACACGCAATATATATGTCTAACAATAGTTAAATATTTAATTTATGATATATTATATCTGTATTGTGAAGGTGTCGATGACAAAGTCGAAATTTAAAACTAAGACTGGATTGAGATCTACAATGAAAGAGAAATATGTATAACAAAACGATTAGTTTTTTTTTTTTATTTTTAGATAATTAGTTTTTTTATATTGGTATTGCATATTATTCATTTTAAGGTTGATCTATGTAGCATTAGAAAGGTTCACATTGATGAGTAAAAAATTTCGAGCAGAAAGAGGAAGAATGAGATATAATTATAACACTTAATAATGAAAGACTATATTATATTTGGTATGTATTGATTCATAAATATCGTATTAATATCAAAATTTCCTCGAGACATCGATAAAGAGAAATAGTTTGAAGAGAGGGGTTGTATTAGGAGTTGATAGATTTGATTCATATAAGGTACAATCGTATTGCATAACATGACTTACCTAATATTACAGTAATATGATATAATATATTAAGTATGATGTATCATTTTTCCTATTATTGTTAATTGTAAACAGGATAATCCTCTTTTGTTGTCACGGGACAAATGGATGGTAACACATAAACTAAATATCTTTGGTACACTTTATGTGGTCAAGAAAATTAAGTGTACACTGAATGATAAGTTTTTAAAGAGATTCAAAAAAATCTTGGGTAAGAAGGTTTACAAATTAAACATAAATAGGTTCAAATCACAACTTATGTACTATATAATCAGAAGACAGTGAACCAATATTGATGAAGGAATTAAGTTCAATGAATAGAATAATAAGAGAATTCACAATAAGAGAGTTTGGTATGATAGCAAGACTGAATTGTGGAAAGTATCTAAAATTAGAGGAAAGTTCATGGATAAATACTTCCCAGACCTAAAAGATATAATAAGGAACGACATTTCAAGTTTGTTTAATAATCCAAAAAATATACCTTCAAAAGATTGGGTGAAATTGACCAAAGTGTATTGTATCGAATATTTTTTAACGGTCTACACGATCACAAGAAAATGAAGAAATACCAAATTTTGTTGCTAGACAACAAGAATGAATTTCAATCAAACCCTTCGAGTAAAGAGTCATACCATACTACAATTAACTATATTAGAAATTCAATCTTGAACCATGAATCTTCAAGTATTGAAATTAATGAATTCTCGTACATCTTATTGATATGAGTTTATGAATTGGTACATTCACTATATGAAAAAGGTAGTAGATTTACATGAAGGAAAGATTATGAGACACCACTTATGTTGAACTGTCATTCTGATTCATAATCAATGTGGTTTAAACTAACAATCAGAGTGTTTAAAAAAAGGTATTATGTTTATCTATTATGATAGTAAAAACTTACGTTATTTTAATATAAAACTTAATAATGTGATCATTTGTAATATCCTAGTTGAAGAAAAGAAAGCTTAAGGTTAAACGTTGACCAAGTTTACCGACGTCATTTTGGTTAAGAGCAAAACGATGTTGTTAGGTGCAACGTGTGGTTGCTGACTCATATTTAAGCGGCGCGATTTTTGTTTTTAAAGAAACGACGTTGTTTCACTCATTATTTATTCTTGATTCTTGTTGATGATGTCATTTCATAGTTGATGATCATCTACAGGTTCTAGGAGCTCAAATCTCAAAATGTTGGGTGATGCGTACATCTCACCTCGGCTTGGAGGTTAGTAGCTACGTTTTTATGTCGTATACATTCTTACTTGTTGTATGAAATACTTAAGAAATCAGTATGAGATGTTAGTTGTGTTACAAAGTTTTAGGGTGATGTAACTACAAGAAAAAACCCCAAAGGCGACAAGGGCAACGACGACGGAAGAAAATTTTGTCGCTGTTGATACTATACGGCGACAGAAAACCACAGCGTCGCCTTTGTTTCACACCAACGGCGATGGAACACTTATCCGTCGCCTTTACTCATAGCAAAGGCGACAGAAAAGCTTCCTCCATCGCCGTTGATGTAAATCAAGATTTTTAAATTGGGCGAAGGCGACAAAAGAAGCGCTTTCGTCGCCTTTGCCCAATCATTTCCCCCCAAAACCAATTTTGGGCGGAAAAATTTTGGTCTTCGGCGACTTCACTGCTTTCTCCGTCGCCTTTTCCCTTACGTTATTTGTTTAGGGTGGGCAAAGGCGACGGAGCCTAATTCCGTCGCCTTTGCCCCTGATTACAGAATGCACATACCGCCCTTTCTTCTCCATTTCTCCGTTTCAATTTTCCATTTTCTCCCAAATCCTCCAAAAAATCTCATCCTCTTCGCCGCCTCTTTCACCGGAAACCACCACCACTTTTCCAAAAGGTAAGATTACATGTTTATTTCGTTTAAAGTTTCGTTAAATTTGTTTAAAGTTTCGCTAAATTCGTTTA